>CM066319.1:160784982-161009982 GCA_033807775.1 Saussurea involucrata
TTTTTCCCTTGAACCTTCCTCTCTCTCTATATATATAAATATATATATATATATATATACATATATATATGATGTGGGTTCAAACGAGAACGCTAACAATTTAAAAAAACGCGAAAAAGGTCGCCCATGTACAAAATCACATGTGATTTTACACTACACACGTACAAAATCACATGTGATCGCGCGGCTTGCCACGCGACCTGTAAGCCGCGGCCTAGACCACACATGTCCAGGCAGTGCAAAATCACATGTGATTTTGTTCATGAACGACATTTTTCTTGTTTTCTTAAATAGTTAGCATTCTCGTTTAAACCTTTCTCTCTCACACACACACACATATATATATTCTCGTTTAAACCTTTCTCTCTCGTTTAAACCTTTCTCTCACACACACACACACATATATATATATATATATATATATATATAAAAGCTTCATATGAAAACTAAAAAAGGTGGTTAAATTGTTGGTTTTAAAACTAAAACCCCTATCCTAGATGTATTTTTTTAATCGAAAATATACGACATAATAAAAATTAGAATCAAACAAATTAAACTAAAAAATAAATATTTTGATCTAACATTCTTATTGTTATATTTATGTATCTATTTTATGGTATTTTCATATCTTTAACATTTTTATTATTTTCATTTAAACCTATCTATATAATAAATTTTTATACAAATGTAATAGCGAATCATATTCCACTATTGTTTTGTATAATAATAATAATTATTATTATTATTATTGGAACATAAAGATTGAGCAATAATTGGAATTAGTAATGATTCTGATTCAAGGAATAAATATATAATTAAATGAAGTAAGTGAGATCACTTACGTAAGTATTAAGCTGACGAACAAAGCTGGAGAAATTGTTGTGTTTGAAGGAATTAGGAAGCAAATCCCTTGCAAAATCTGCAGTTTTCCAAACCACAAAACCACCACCGCTTTCATTCCACGAAATCATCTCATCCGTCGTCGGATCGTCCACCAATTCATACGTCTTTCTCAGAAACGGTGCCGGCGAAGATCTGTGCACCATTTTCGGTTGCAATTTTCAGAATCTCACCAACCTCCGATCCAACTTCACCTACTTGATTTAACCTAAATTTGTTTTATTAAATCCCTAAATTCTACACAGAATCAAAAAACGAAAATCGAGAACGATAATCAAAAGGCGTACTCAATAACTAAAGAGCAGAAGAGCGGTGAGGAATTCCCAATCCCAACAGTAAAATCCAGAAAGGATCGAGTGAGAACGAGTCAGATCGTAACTCGGAAGGCTATAATTTCCGGCGGTTGTTGATGATTTCTTAGTTTTTTCCATGACCGTAAACTTGTTGAAATCGAATACAAATCAAAGAAGAGACGATCATAACTTCCAACACGATTCTCCGCTCAGAATATTCAGATCAACGACGATGAACATAAGAAGGAAGATGAAGTGTGAATTCTGTATGTGTAAATTTCCAGAGGATTCGGAGATAAAAACAATAACATGCATTTTATAGAAGACGAATTGGGGGGGTTGGTGAACGAGTGTGAAATGAAAGGATACACGACCACCAAAAAAGAAGAAAAAGTAGCGACATATTTTAATGGCCTCCCTTTTCAACAGTTGAATATGTCTTAACCTTAAACATTAATAAAATGGTATTGTTATACACGATTTGGTTCCGTCAGAAGTTGAGTTAACTAGAAAGCATAAAAAGTTGTTACAAATCGTTGGATGTACATTAGGATGAGATATACCGAAACCAGATCAATCTGCACGATTAATGGGTAGACTTGATATTAAAAGTGATCAATGGATAAGATCCAATTCTCACACCCATCTTTCTAAACAACTTCATTTTTTATTTGATTTCTTATTTTAGTTAAAGTTTATGCACAATTTTAAATCCTTAAACAGAAAGAATTGGAAAAAAAATCCGCATAAAGATTTAAATTTCTACACAAAAATTGATTATATTGGAAGAAAAAAACACTTTGGAAAATGACTAAAATTTGAATTTGGTTGATTAAAATGGCTATTTTGGTCAATTTCTCTATATCCACACTTTTTTTTGTCAAAATTAGATCAAAATTGTTTTTTTTATTTCATTACAAAATGTAATGTTTAATTTGATATATTAAATAATGCAAATTTTTGTTGTAATTTTTAAATTCCAAAAAACACAAAGATATCGTTGACGGGCTAACCCAATCAGACTTGAAGAATTTTGACGAACTATAAGCTTTTGTTGGTATTTGACTATTTTTACCTAACTTGTTAGATGTGCCTATTTACGATATGTATTTATTAACAGTTAATTAAATGTTAAATTGTCATCTGATAATAAGGTAATTTTATACAAATTCTTCAAAAGGAGGGTTTGAAAATTTTGTCATAGACTCTTGCTTATAAACATTACAAAAAAATTCCGATTTTAGAAAAATATAAGACAAAGTGTGGAAATCTCTAAATATTTAAAGAATAATATTGATAAAAAAATCATTTCATCGTGTATATAAATTAAATTTTCAAGATAATGAGATTAAAATATATGCTTTTGAGGTATAATTTAAGATAATTGTTTGAATATTATTTAAATATTTAAATTGTTCTAGATTGTTGAATGAAATCAACTTTACCACTATTATTAGGTGTGCATGTTATGTAGGTCCATTTGTGTCTATGACTTATTGGCACCAACTTGAATTTCTCCTCTACTTTAAAATATTTGGAAGGTGTTTGGATGTACGTTTTCAATATGAATATGGCAACTTACAAAAACTCCCGTACAAATATGGGTTCGTGCCATGAGAATGAATGTCAAAATCAACGTTAGAGAAACTAGCTTATATATATATATATATACTAGCAGTCTACCCGCGCGATACAGCACGGGTGAATCACAATTATGACCAATAACTCAACGATCGATCATGATTCTTGTTTCATTCTATTTTCCTTCCTTCTTGATTTCAATTTTATAGGACTATATAGTTTAATGGCAAATCAACTAATATAATAAGATATGGTTTATTAACAAGATATCTAGGGGAAAATTGTTAGAGTGTGCAAGTTATGTACATATGCTTACTTTAATTTTGATATTTTAGTGTTGGATTCGAAATGAAAACATCTTCAGTTTTTATGTTTTTAATGTTAGATTCGATATGATCTAAACAAGTAAGAGAATTAATTAAAAAAACACAATATTCATTTAAATAATTAAGTTCATTACATGTTAACACCAAGAAAAATAATAACAATTCGAAATTTATAACATATATGATATGAATATCTTTTTATCGTAATTTAATATTTTCTACTCCCCAATGAATTTATATTTGTTCACATGAAATTTATAGTTGTTTGATGTTTCGCTTCAATAACAGTAACCAATATGATTATTTTGAGATGAAGATCTAATAATAAGTGATGTCATATTTACGTCAACATTTATTGAACTTGATTACAACTTTCCCCACTTAAATAAATTAGCAAAGTGAAAGAATGATTCAGACTCTAAAGATATGCTGAGATCATATGTGATAGACTTTGATGCTAGTTGGGGCAAACATTTGTCGTTGGTTGAGTTTTCTAATAATAGCAATTTCCGTTCGAGTATACAAACAACACCTTTGAAAATCAATAAGGTAGGAAATGTGGAACATTGACTAATATCGGTGAGAAGCAACCACCAGATAGTCCAATAATTTAGGGGTGCTTGCGGTCTCTTCTAAGCGATCTAACCAAGTCGTTTACCGAACACTTACCCGGTAAGCTAAATACCAATAAAATTCAACACTATCGCTTACTTATTGGATAAGACTTTAATCCACAAAAACATCATCGTATGTAAGCGTTAACCGTGGTAAGAGTCGCCACCCTCACTTTCCAAGTAAGACTTTTGGTCTTTGCCTCGCTCTTACCGGGTAAGGTTTTTGGTCCTTACCAAATTCATCCGGTAAGGTAATGCAACTTGGCAAACACTTACCTAGGTAAGCATTTGGTTAACGGCCCCTAACTAAAAATGATATAAAAAATCGATGATTAATAATGAATAATTAAATGTTATAAGTGTAAAGATTTATTCATTAAAAATAATTTTATATTCAAAATTATACTTTGCTATTCATTTGCTGTACTGCTTATACAGTGAGAAATAAATTGTATATTCCTTTCGGTTTTATAAGGATCTAGTTCCTTAAAAAAATGTTCAATGATTTGATCATTTGAGTTTTTTCGGCATTTTTCTTAATTTTTAATATTTAAACATTATATAATCTAGAGTAAACTACAAATTTGGTCTCTATGGTTTGTCAAAATAACACTTTTCTTCCTTGCAATTTCAATCTTATATGGCTATCGTGGTTTGTATAAACGTCCAAATTTGATCTCTTCCTCTAACGACCGTTAAATGAGTGACATTTTTGTCATTTTATCGATTTTTTTTACCTAATCAAAATTTTTGATTTTATGACTTTGGTCCCTGTAGTTTTTAACTGGGTAAAAGAAAAAAATAGATAAAGAAATGAAAATGCTCCTCATTTAATGGAACTTTTTAATGTCGTTAAAGGGAAGGACCAAATTTTGACATTTTTACAAACTATAATAGTTATCATGTAAATCAAAAAGTGTTATTTTTTACAAACCAAAGGCACCAAGTTTGTTGTTTGCTCTATAATTTATAGTCTCAAAGGAAACTCAATTCGAAAACCGAAAGTGAGGGCAATTTCGTAATTGCCAACTTTTCTCAATCAACAATCGACCGCACTGAAGTTTCATAATTCCTGTTTTTAGACCATCCGCATCCATCCCATTCTAACCCACACTTTTTCACTGCCACATCAGCGCCACATCATTTTTCCCTTCTAAGGCCACCCGTACCCCATGCGGTATGGGGCTCGGGGAAGCCGAGGTGGCAACGCGGTATGGGGCGGTGTGGCTCGGTATGGGCTACGGCCCCTTCGGTATTGATCATGCGGTATGGGTCTCGGGGTTACATCCCCGCTTGACCCCGAAAAGTTTTAAAAAAAAAAACAATTTTTTAATTATTTTTAAAAAATCTATCCGTTTGTAAACGGCTATATGTAAAAAAAAAATCAATTTATTCCCACTATATATTTAACCTTCAACCTCTTATTTCTCACACCTCTCAAACTCTCTCAACCTCTTATTTCTCACACATCTCATATTCTCTCAACCTCTAAAACTCTCTCAACCTCTTATTTCTCACACATCTCATATTCTCTCAACCTCTAAAACTATCTCAACCTTTTAATTTTCACACATCTCTCATCATGAATCCAAACAGAACACCTACATCCCAATCGCAAGAAGATCAAGGTTATCGTCCACAATTTTCGCAACAATATCCGCCACAATTTTCGCAACAATATCCGCCACAATATTTTTACAACTCATTAGGCCATCCGCAACAAATTCCATACCAAAGCATACAAAATGACGTTGAACGACAAGATTGATGATACCAAAGCATACAAAATGAAAAAACTCGAGCTCGAAATCGAAATGGAACGCTCAAAACGATTTGAGAAAGACTTCGAGTTTTTCATGACCCCGCATGATCATCTTACGGGAAACGCTTTGACCGCTACTTTAGTGAGAAAAGAGCAAATTAAAAAATTTCATGGTTGGTAGTGTTTTGTATCTTGTATTTTTTATTTTTAATGAATGATATGAATTTTAATTTTTATTATTTATCTTATTTTTATTTATTTAATATTTTTATTTTGTTAAATAATTAAATGTATAAATAAAAGAATAAAAATAAATGAGGTGGAATGAAAGATTGGAGGTATGGGGTAAGGGTGTTGAAAGATTGAGTGAGGGATGGATGAAAGGGTGATGTGGCGCTGACGTGGCAGGGAATATTTGAAAGATTGAAGGTATGGGGTACTGATGGTCTAACCCATTCTAACCCACAAACCCCCACATCCATCCCACACCACCATCCCATCTTTTATTTATTTTTATTTTTATTTTTGTTACCATTAATTTAAATAATTAATATTTTATAAGTAATTTGTAATAATATATAATATTATAATTTATAAATCAAACTAATATTTTAACCTTACATAATAAAAATAAAAATACATAAATTTCAAATAAAAAATGATAACTACTCGTTGTGTCTTGGAAGCCGTGAAATGTGTTCGATTAAATCCGCCCGAAGGTTATGATGCGTTTCTCGGTTTCGGACTTCTAACACGTTAGCGTCATATTGTTGGTCGCTAATCTCTTCGTCGTCCTCCTCATCAACTTGATTAGCGTTTTCATCGAAACGACAAATCGCGTTACCTTCGTCTTCCATTTGACGATACGCAGGTAGATTAATTTCCCCGTCCGACGATGACGAAGACGACTCATAAAATTCCGACGAGTTCACTGATGAAGAAGACATTTTGTTTTTGTAGTAGAGAAAAGTTTGAGAGATTGAGAGAAAATTTAGTGTTGTGAAAGAATAAGTGAGGAAGATGGGAGAGATTGAGAGTAAATTTGTTTGTGTGAAAAAATAAGTGGGTTAAGATTAGTATTTATAGGATAGAAATAATAAAAAAAAATTAAAAAATTTGAATTTAATTGTTTCCAACGTCTATATTTTAAAAATTAAAAAAAAAGATTTTCACCCAACCCGAGCTGGGTTGCCCGACCTGGGAGGGTTCCATCCCACGCCAACCCCAAGGGGTGCGATGGTGTTGGCTTCCAACCCATGCCAACCCGGACGAACCCAAGGCCCCGATGCGGGTGGTCTTACACGTTTGGCTTGGGAATAAAAGCGAAAAATCAAATATATTTAAAAGTCAAACAAGATAATATTTTAAAAGTAAATTTCACATTTTCAATTTTTTAAATTTTAAATATCGTAGTTACGTTATGGTGAGCATGTTTCAATTACTTGGGATTTGTTATTTAAAACAATTTATGTTTTTTTTAAAAAGTGTTTATCAATTTATATGGTGTTGAATCGAAGTTCTATGAAAAGTGTTTGGATTAGCTTATGACGATACCAAAACGTAATAAGCTGATAAGGTGTTTCTTAGAAGTGTTTTGTAACGACCCGGACCTTATTCGAAATGTTTTAAGTGTTGGGTTGAGTTTTAAATAAAAGAAGAAGTTGAGGGACTAATTGGTAATTAAGAGGTGAAGTATATAAATGCACAAAACCCTAGGTGAACCTTCTAATCCCTGATTGTTGTTATGTTTGGCGGCTGAGAATTGGTAATAGAGAGAAAGAGGAAGTTTTCTTTGGAGTTCAAGATCAAGGGAAGAAGAAGGTTCCCAATTAGCAAATTAGAAGAAAGGGTGTGTTGGGGATTCGATTTCTGCAAGGAACTATCAGGTAATTTCGAATCTACAATCCTAATTAAGTTAATTTGCTGATTGTTGGGTCTTTGGTTGGTTTATATGGCTAAAGTTAATGTTAAGACTCTTAAAGAAGATTTGTACACCTTCAATCGCGTTTAATTAGTGAAGTTTGTGGAGAATTGGTTAAAGAACATTAGAGTAGCTATCTATCGCGTTATCTTGCTATTTTCGGAGTGTTTAGCAAGATTTCGGACCATAAAACCCTTCCAGCGTTCGTCCGGAAACCTTCAAGTATGAAGGTGTCCGGGTGAGTGTCCGGGAAACCGCATAGCCGTGTTGTAGAAGGTGTCCGGACATAGTGTTGTCCGGAAAGAGTGTGCCGTCCGGATAAGTGTTGTTGTCCGGAAAACCTGTGTCGTCCGGATAAGAGTTGTTGTCCGGGTACTTAGCAGTATCCGAAAAAGTAGGGTTATCCGATAACCTGTCCGGAAAAGTAGGGTTACCCGGTAACCTGTCCGGAAAAGAGTAGGGTGGCAAGTGAGAAGTGTCCGGATAGTTCTAGTCAGCTTATAAATCTGTCCCTTCGTTCAGGTAGCCAATTTGGAAGTAAAGAGCAGAGTAGGGAAAAGCAAACAAACGTACCAGGTGAGTTTTCTAACTAAAATACGTGACTTTTAACGTGTTTTCTAAAGTGAGTACATGATGAGAAATGCCATGTTTTATTCTTATGCTTTTAATTGCATGAAAGTTGTTTAAAGTTTTATATGAGATGTATGCATACATTGTGTAGACGTAAATTGGCTAAGTCGGGGGGAGGTTCTGCCAGTACTCACGTCGGGGGGAGGTTCCGTTTATGCCATGGGAATGAGTCCCAGTAAGGCAGCGTGATACTGACTCGTTGTCACCCTCGGGTGACTTCAGGGTGCCATTTACGGGAGCGGATTTATCCGTGAAAGATTTTACTGTTCAGCTATGTGAAAGTTTATTATTGAAAGTCTTGTATACATTTGAAAGTTATGAAAAGTTTTTAAATGATTTTGAGAACTGTCAGGAGGGACTCACTAGACCTCATGGTCTAACCCTCGCTCTTTTCAAATTAAAACCCTTTTCAGGAAAGCAGGTAGCGAAAGGCTCTAGCAGGTGAACAGAGCAGTTAGAAGATAGAAGCAGTAGAACCAGTGACACTATTATCTATTAGTTCTAGCATTTCTCAGTTGTGTAATAGGTTGATTCCGCCAACCTGAATTTTGAGACTTATGTAAGAAATTTTGGGACCCGTTTTTGGGATTGTTGTAGTTAATATGTTTCGCATGCTCTATTTTTTGTTTGGGTTGTTACAATTGGTATCAGAGCCATAGTTTAAGGGATTTAGGTGACCGGGTGGGCCTAGACTTAAACTTTGGGGGAGTAGAAATCACAACTGAGAATCAGGAATGCGTTAGAAGGACACTGACTTAGAATTTGGGGCTTATAGGGTACCGAGGACGATCATGTAAGGTAAGTTTGGAGTTACACCTGGCAAGTGTAATTGTGAACTTACAGGTACATGTGCGTGCTTGAATTTCCTTATTAGCCCGTTGCTGTAGCACTAAACGAGCCTTTAGTATTAAATGAGTCTGTGGTAGTAAATGAGTCTTTTGTTATTGTGCTCCAAAATGTCTGCAAGAGCTTTTAGGAGTAGGTCAATTCCGCTAGTGGGAGAAGCGCAAACAAAGAGTACTACACTACGCGAGGAGACAATGAGAGTTGAGGAAATTGTTGAGTACGAACCAGTGAATCAGCCAAGAGTGGCGGCCACTCGTGGGCGAGGTAGAGGCCGCGGGAGACCCAGATGGGCGATACCGAGGAAGGCAGTTACTGAGGTGGGGGCGGCAACCACCAAGGGCAAGGGTAAGAAAAAGAAAGTGCCGGTTAGGCGCAAGGCAAAGAGTGTAGAAGAGCCTGAGGTTCGGGAGTTGTCCGAACAAGAAAGTTCAGCACCGGTGAAGAAAGCAAAGACTAAGAAAGGCGGTAAACCTGAGACTGCACCGGCTTTCGTAACGGAGGATAAGTTCACAACGGAAATGGATAAACTACAAAAGACCTTGAAAGCAGTGTTGGATAATCAGAATAAGACTACATATGGAGAACCAAGTAAGAGTGGTACTGAAAGGAAGACTGAGGAAGGTAGTGAACCACGGACTGAGATCGGCAACAACTCGATGACAACTCCGATTGTTGCCTCTGAACCGAAAGCAGTGAAAGGGTGTTCGTTTAAAACTTTTGTGTCGTGCAAACCTCCAACGTTCAACGGAGAACGCAACCCCGTTCTGGCTGTGAAGTGGGTTCACGAGATGGAGTTAGCATTTGATACTAGTAAGTGCGCCGAGGAGGATAAGGTTTTGTTTGCAAGATCGATGTTGAAATCTGAAGCGATCTTTTGGTGGGATGTTGAAACTGGAGGAAGGGGATCAGAGGTAGCTAAGGGCATGTCGTGGGAAACGTTTGTTAGAAGATTCAAAGCACAGTTTTGCCCTTTGGCAGCGGTTAAGAAATTGGAGGAAGAGTTTCTGGGTTTGGAGCAAGGGTCCATGTCAGTTCAGGAATACACGTCAAGGTTTATTGAGAAGGCCAGGTTTGCTGAGTTGTATGTACCTACTGAAGAAAGACGGATCGAGAGGTACATTTATGGGCTGAAAGGCAGCATTAGAGAATATGTACAGGTGAAGGATCCGTCTACTTTCCAGACAGCGGTGGATACCGCGGAACTCACTGAGAAGGAAAAAGCCAGACAGTTAACTGAGAGGGTCGGAGACAAACGAAAGTGGGAAGGACTAACCAGAGACGGAAAAAGGTCAGGTGCGCCTAGACCCGAGCTGCGGGTGGGGCCCAGATCAGGGGAGAAGCCTTGTAGTAAGTGCAACCGAATGCACAAGGGGGAGTGTTTGGCTGACAAAGATGGTTGTTACAAGTGCGGAAAATCAGGACATATGGCTCGGGATTGTCGCAGTTCCAGATCATGTTTTCAGTGTGGGTCCCCAGATCATGTCAAGTGGGATTGCTCGGAATTGAAGAAAGGTTATGCTGGGAGTGGAGGCGATGTTAGCGGAGGAAAGAATGAGGAGAGGAAGGTGGAGCCGACTCGCGCGAGGGCGAGGGCTTTCCACATGTCTGCTGAGGAGGCGGTGAACACGCCTGATGTGGTAACAGGTACCTTTCCTATAGACTCGTTTTTCGCTAAAGTATTGTTTGATTCGGGGGCCAACCGTTCGTTTGTGTCGCCCAAGTTTATTCAAAAATTGCAAGTGAAACCCAAGAGGTTGAATTTTGGGTTTGAAGTAGAGATAGCAGATGATAGTCGAGTCTGGGTGAAGGAGGTCTATGAGGGTTGTAGCATAGACATGGATGGTCATCTATTTCCGTTACGGTTGTATCCTATGGGAATGGGGGAATTTGATGTAGTCCTAGGAATGGACTGGTTAGCGGAGAATGACGCTAACATAGTTTGTAATAAGAAGATGATCCGTATTGCCCTACCCGATAAGAAAGAAGTGGTAATTTACGGAGATCGCCGGGATAGGAAGTCATGTTTGATTTCGTTGATGAAAGCTAGGCGGTGTTTGGGAAAGGGATGTCTGGGATATTTAGCTTTTGTGCTAGATGCTAAGAAGGAGAAGAAGGGGGTGGGGGATGTGCCAGTAGTGAATGAGTATCCAGAAGTGTTTCCGGATGACTTGACGAGTCTGCCTCCGGATCGTCAAGTGGAGTTCAGAATAGAACTGTTACCTGGGGCGGCACCGATTGCCCGTGCGCCCTACCGCTTAGCACCAGCGGAGATGAAGGAAATGATGAACCAGTTACGAGAGTTACTCGACAAAGGCTTTATTCGTCCGAGCTCATCGCCTTAGGGAGCACCAGTACTTTTCGTTAAGAAGAAGGACGGATCTATGCGAATGTGCATAGATTACCGTGAACTTAATAAAGTAACCGTGAAGAACAAGTACCCGCTTCCGAGGATCGATGACCTTTTCGACCAGCTCCAAGGTGCGAGTTACTTCTCAAAGATAGACTTGAGGTCGGGTTATCATCAGCTGAAGGTAAAGGAGGACGATGTGCCGAAGACGGCTTTCCGTACGAGATATGGACATTATGAGTTCTTAGTCATGCCATTTGGGTTGACTAATGCGCCCGTGGTGTTCATGGACTTGATGAATCGGGTGTGTAGCTCGTTGCTGGATAAGTGCGTGATCGTCTTCATTGACGATATCTTAATCTATTCTCGTACACGAGAGGCACCTTCGAGCAGCGCTGGAATTGCTTAAGCGTGAGAAGTTATATGCGAAATTCTCAAAGTGCGAGTTTTGGTTAAGGGAAGTTCAGTTTTTGGGTCGTGTAGTGTCGGCGGGTGGCATCAAGGTAGATCCTGCTAAGATTGAAGCCATTAAGGATTGGGAAACGCCAAGAACCCCATCGGAGGTGAGAAGCTTCCTCGGTTTAGCAGGTTATTATCGGAAGTTTATCCAAGACTTCTCTCGGATAGCTTCACCGCTGACCTCGTTGACAAGGAAGAACGTCAAATTCGTGTGGGCTGAAGCACAAGAATCGGCGTTCGAGAAGCTGAAAGAAAGTTTAAGCAGTGCTCCGATCTTGTCGTTGCCTAACGGATCAGAGGGTTTTGTGATTTACAGCGACGCTTCTAAGCTTGGGCTGGGGTGCGTGCTAATGCAGAACGGGAAGGTAATTGCATACGCTTCTCGACAGTTGAAGGAGCACGAAAAGAACTACCCCACTCATGACATGGAGTTAGCGGCGGTGGTGTTCGCGCTAAAAATCTGGCGACATTACTTATATGGAGTAAAGTGTCAGATTTACACCGATCACAAGAGCCTGAGACACCTGTTTGATCAAAAGGAGTTGAATATGAGACATAGGAGATGGATGGAGTTGTTGAACGACTATGACTGCGAGATTTTGTATCACCCAGGAAAGGCTAATGTAGTGGCCAACGCGTTAAGTCGGAAGGAACGGGGAGAACAGACCAAGGTCTTGGCTTTCAGAGTCGATGCAACCTCGAATCTCCTTGAAGAAGCTAAGAGATTTCAATAAGAAGCACTGTTAGAGGAGAACTTAAAGAACGAAAGAGTACTCGGAGTTGCATCATTGCTCGAAGTCAGCAATGGTGGCTGAGGTGTATGAAAGACCGAGTGTGGATTCCTAAACTGGGCAATCTGAGAGCAAGCCTCTTAGAAGAAGCACACCAGTCGCGGTATTCCATACACCCGGGAACGAATAAGATGTATTGAAACTTGAGACAATCTTACTGGTGGCCGGGAATGAAGAAAGATATTGCTCATTTTGTGGAACGGTGTGTGACATGTTTGAAGGTTAAGGCAGAACATCAGCTACCGCAAGGGGAACTCCAGTCCACAGTGATACCAGTGTGGAAATGGGATAATATCACCATGGATTTCGTCACAAAGTTACCGAGGACCCCGAAGGGTAATGATGCAATTTGGGTGATTGTAGATATACTCACCAAATCCGCGCATTTCTTACCTATTAAAGAGTCGGATTCTTTGGAGAAGTTAGCCCGTTTATACATTAACGAGATAGTGTCTAGGCACGGAGTGCCGAAATCCATAGTGTCTGATCGTGATAGTCGGTTCACGTCAGCCTTTTGGAGAAGTTTGCAACGGGAGTTGGGGTCGCAATTGAAGTTGAGCACGGCCTATCATCCTCAAACGGATGGTCAGAGCGAGAGAACCATTCAAACGTTAGAGGACATGCTTCGGGCGTGCGTTATTGACTTCAAGGGATCGTGGGAAGTGCACTTATCGTTGATAGAGTTCTCCTACAATAATAGTTACCACGCAAGCATTCAAGCAGCACCGTTTGAAGCCTTGTATGGACGAAAGTGTCGTACACCGTTGTGCTGGAATGAAGTAGGAGAAAGGCAGTTGGCCGGACCGGAAATTATGCAACTAACGGCGGATAAGATTGAAGTGATCCGCGAAAGGATGAGAATCGCACAAGACCGGCAGAGGAAGTATGCGAATAGAAGAAGAAAGCCTATCGAATTCCAAGTGGGTGACAAAGTCATGCTGAAAGTCTCGCCTTGGAAAGGAGTGGTACGTTTTGGAAAGAAAGGGAAGCTAAGGTCGAGGTATGTTGGACCTTTTGTTATCATTGAGCGTGTTGGCGCGGTAGCATACAAGCTTTGAATTACCGGAAGAGTTGAAGAGGATTCATCCGACCTTTCATGTGTCAAACTTGAAGAAGTGCTTGGCCGAGACCGATGTGGCTATTCTGTTGGAAGACGTCAGTATTGACGAGAAGTTGATGTTCGAAGAAGAGCCAATCGAGATCGTAGACAGTAAGGTACGAAGAACGCGGAACAAGGAAGTCCGCTTGGTGAAAGTTCAGTGGAAGTATCACAAGGGACGAGAAGCAACGTGGGAAGTGGAATCCGATATGAAGTCCAGGTACACTCACCTCTTCGATATTGGAATCCCGGGGACGGAATTCTTTTGAGGGGGGAGTGTTGTAACGACCCGGACCTTATTCGAAATGTTTTAAGTGTTGGGTTGGGTTTTAAATAAAAGAAGAAGTTGAGGGACTAATTGGTAATTAAGAGGTGGAGTATATAAAGGCACAAAACCCTAGGTGAACCTTCTAATCCCTGATTGTTGTTATGTTTGGCGACTGAGAATTGGTAATAGAGAGAAAGAGGAAGTTTCTTTGGAGTTCAAGATCAAGGGAAGAAGAAGGTTCCCAATTAGAAAATTAGAAGAAAGGGTGTGTTGGGGATTCGATTTCTGCAAGGAACTATCAGGTAATTTCGAATCTACAATCCTAATTAAGTTAATTTGCTGATTGTTGGGTCTTTGGTTGGTTTATATGGCTAAAGTTAATGTTAAGACTCTTAGAGAAGATTTGTACACCTTCAATCGCGTTTAATTAGTGAAGTTTGTGGAGAATTGGTTAAAGAACATTAGAGTAGCTATCTATCGCGTTATCTTGCTGTTTTCGGAGTGTTTAGCAAGATTTCGGACCATAAAACCCTTCCAGCATTCGTCCGGAAACCTTCAAGTATGAAGGTGTCCGGGTGAGTGTCCGGGAAACTGCTTAGCCGTGTTGTAGAAGGTGTCCGAACATAGTGTTGTCCGGAAAGAGTGTGCCGTCCGGATAAGTGTTGTTGTCCGTAAAACCTGTGTCGTCCAGATAAGAGTTGTTGTTCGGGTACTTAGCAATATCCGGAAAAGTAGGGTTATCCGGTAACCTGTCCGGAAAAGTAGGGTTACCCGGTAACCTGTCCGGAAAAGAGTAGGGTGGCAAGTGAGAAGTGTCCGGATAGTTCTAGTCAACTTATAAATCTGTCCCTTCGTTCAGGTAGCCAATTTGGAAGTAAAGAGCAGAGTAGGGAAAAGCAAACAAGCGTACCAGGTGAGTTTTCTAACTAAAATACGTGACTTTTAAAGTGTTTTCTAACGTGAGTACATGATGAGAAATGCCATGTTTTATTCTTATGCTTTTAATTGCATGAACGTTGTTTAAAGTTTTATATGAGATGTATGCATACATTGTGTAGACGTAAATTGGCTAAGTCGGGGGGAGGTTCCGCCAGTACTCACGTCGAGGGGGGGGGGTTCCATTTATGCCATGGGAATGAGTCCCAGTAAGGCAGCGTGATACTGACTCGTTGTCACCCTCGGGTGACTTCAGGGTGCCAGTTACGGGAGCGGATTTATCCGTGAAAGATTTTACTGTTCAGCTATGTGAACGTTTATTATTGAAAGTCTTGTATACATTTGAAAGTTATGAAAAGTTTTTAAATGATTTTGAGAACTGTCAGGAGGGACTCACTAGACCTCATGGTCTAACCCTCTGTAACAACCCGGTTTCCCAACAATACAACAAATAACATATATTGCATAACATCGTTACATTCATAAAAGAAAATTTCATAATAATTCACATACGGTCCCAAAGTCTCGAAACTACAAAATACATAACAGCTTCCTAATCAACATCAGTCATCAAAAAGCGTCCTACTCTTTATCCTTTCCTTTGCCGCTATAATTTCCTCGACCTGGAATACATATTTTTGAAAACAAAATGAGGATTAGACCTAACGGTCTAGTGAGATAATCCCTGTCATTTCAAAATCGTTATAAAACCCATTTATATAAGATCCTTTATATAAACACACATATATCACACTTAGTTAAATACCAATCAAGACTCGTGCACCGTGTTCAACTCATCCTCTTTCTCATCCTCATTCCCCTGGCCATATCAGTTGGTTGCGAGCCAACAACACCGCTGTACAACAATTACAGCACCGCTGTACAACAACTACAGCACCGCTGTACAACAACTACAGCACCGCTGTACAACAACTACAGCACCGATGTACAACAACTACAGCAAACTCCGCCGACTATAGTTTCGGCTAACGTATATTCGTGTAGTGTAATGCACATATAAATACAATATATATATATATATATATATATATATATATATATATATATATGTATCAATTATATCATATTGTCATTTATAAACCTTTTACCACATTTCAACCACATATATATATCTCTTAATATATACACATAATTATACCATAAATCATTTTCTCAATCCACACGTATCCATCTCATATATATATATATATATATATATATATATATATATATATATATATATATATATATATATATATATATCACATATATATGTATCCCAGTTGAAAACGTTTTAAAAGTAAAACTCACCTGAATGCTTTTCCAATAGTTCTCCAAAAATCTCTTCAACAAGTCCCACTTTTATCTTTGAATTTTACTATCTGAAATAGTTAATTAACAAGAATACACCTCATTAATAAATCTGTATTTTAACACTTTTCGCAACCCACAGCTTGCGAATTCCTCACTTTTCGCAACCCACTGTTGCGAAAACCAAAGAACTCGCAACCCACTGTTGCGAAAACCTCACTTCTCGCAACCTACTGTTGCGAAAACCCCACTTCTCGCAACCTACTGTTGCGAAAACCTGCAAAATTACTGTTCATCGTCTTTTTAATTAAGCTCAGCCAAAAACGACTTTCATTCCAATATTTACCCAGAAATCGTACTTTCAAGCTTTAGACTTCCCAAAACATCCATTTTTAACAAAACCCACCTAAAAACTTAACTAGCAACTCAAGAACACTTTTAAGAAATTAAAACACAAACAAGGATGGATTTGTTACCTTGCTTACATCAGTTTGGTCCTTAAATTACAGCAGCATACTCTGGATTTCTTCCTTCTTTTTCCCTTAAGTTTTCTCGATTCCTCTCTCTTTCTCTCTCAAAACCGTAACTACACACACATACACACTATGTGTTTTTACCAAATAATGTCTAAAGATGACACCTCTTGTGTCTAAAGTGAGTAAGGCGGTGTGGGTGGATAATATCTCCACTCTCACCAAATAAACCTCACACTCAATCTATTTGGCAAAACTTACCCCCAATCTTCCAAATAAAAATTAAAACTTACCCCTTAACTCCTAACTTCATAGAACACTAACATAATAACTTATAAAATTTTCAAATTTAAATTAGATAAAATACCTGGTTATTACAACATCTCCCCCTTAAAAGAATTCCGTCCCGGAATTCACTCAAGCAACGAACTAGGGTAACTACTGTTGAAAAGATATCAAATTCTATGAACACATCAAAGTGTTTACGGAATCCTCAAATGACTTTTTACTAGACCCACCGCCTTACTGCTTCTAGTTTACCATTTGTTCCCACTTCAATATTTCAACCCAAAACATCAAGAGTTTTAATTTCTCACAAGAAATCCGCCCCTCTAAAACAACGATACACACTCGATAATCAAATCCTACGAAGGTTCAAATTAACTCGAAAATTCACTTATCTCTTAGAAAGAAATAACTTATATTCATATGAATCTAATCCAATTAACAGAACATTATAGGCTTACTCGGGACATTTACCACGCTAATACTATTTTTAACCTCACCGGCCTTTTACTACAAACGTCGTGTTCTACACTTTTACAATACTAACTCTAAAACGTAAACATATACTTTCAATATAAAATTTGCTTAGTAAATACTACCTATTTCTTATACTCTTTCATTGAATAGAATATACTCAACACGAATCACTTTATATCACGGAAAAATTTCTTAATTTTATCAAACCCGCAAACTTCATCCTACCATTTCCATTTCCCATGAAAGCATAGCATAATTACTATAATCACACAACCATACTTAATTGCACTTGACACTAATTCATCCATCAAATTAAAACAAAGCCTAAATAGCAACTTAATTTCTCGAATATCAGCAAAACACAATTTCAAACATTTCAATTATCTTAATAACCTCACCACCATAACTCATACCGACTCCCATCCAAATATCAATACCAATTCATTCCTTAATAAAATAACAAACTCGTTATCACATCAATTCCTTACATCTCCAACTTAGCACAAAATTACTAACACAAATCTTTAGACATTTGTTTCACTTAAACCACTCCGCAATTTGAAATTTATCAACACCGGTCTCACCTTACCCAACTAAAATAATTACCAAATCATCATGTAACAATTTCACTACAAAACTAAGCCGAAAAGAATTCATCACAACTCCGTTAAAAATTTCATGTCACTAATCATATAACTCATTAACGACTTAACATGCAAAGTCCAGCACCAAGTTTAAAACAACTCTTTATCTTAAACAACTCCATAAAGAAGGTTCATCACACGACCATCAAAATATTTATTGATCATTGCTTTCTTCCCACTAATCATAACACTTAATATAAATCCCTTTTTCAACTTAAATTCTCCAATCCATGGGAAGTATTAGGTAAACATCCAACCCATTGAACCATTTTTCTATATCCAGCAAACTCTCAAGCATCAATTTCTTATACTTTATTATCATAGTATGCATATTCTCTTTCAGTTAAGTCCAGGTTATCAGCAACCTAGTTTTCTAACCTTGCGACCCACTATCGCCAACGCTTCCCCCACATCATTCCATCTTTGATCCAGTCCGGTGTTTTCTAACGGTACAACCTTAGTTGCTTCGGCTAAGCCCTTCCGCAGAATCGACACGGGAAAGGCTGAAAGAACTCTCACTATGCGTAACCCTTCAATACCAAGGCGCATACCAACAATTTAGTACCCTCCTAACTGCAACAACTCTTACTCCAAGAGGAAAACCCGCGTGATACAAACAAGGTATAATATCCCAGATCAATCATACCAATATCATTCACAAATCCTGACTCCAGGTTCACCTTATCCTACTACCCTTGCTATGACGGAATCTCCACTAGTCATGACGATTCGCCTCGCGAATGCACAGTCGCATATAGTGTGAAATCAGATAGACATTCGAAATAAAGATTCTATCCCACAACGGTTAGACTCAAACAAGAGCTGCGCAATAGAACTAAATCAAATATTCTAAGGCTATTTAGTTCCTACTGTATACCACTTATAAGGCAGTCACTTAACAACCTATCAGGACTAGCATAAATTCCTACTGGCAAGTAATAGTCATGCAGCAAAGTGTAATAAGCACCAGGCAATCTAGCATACATACTCCTATGTTCTAGAAAGCAATAAATTACACTAAGTACTCTACCTTTTCCCTTGGTCTCGGCTGACTGTACACACTGCGCCTTCGATCACCGTCTCTAAAATGTCCCAACAATCCAACACTCAAAAAAATTAACGACACTCTACTCCCCAATAGATTACAAAATCAACTTGGAGTATCACCTTAACCCGTAGTTGAACTTTTCTCCATAGGTCATCCCCAACTCTACCGTCACTTCTCTAATCCAAAATATATCTAAGACAGACAGCACTTTCTTGCATTAATTACACCGACCCCGAACCTTAGATTACAATTGATTTCCACACTTGCCACAACATCACTCTCATACTACTACCACGTCCTATCCCATGGTCCTTCACTCCGATCATTACAATCGACTATTTTCTTCTACTCTTTCCTCAACATAAAATACGTTTCCCCAAGGATAGCTCACTATGAGGTGCTTACTCTAGACCGACCCTATGAGCTAGCTTTCTTTCACCTCCAAACCAATCGCACACATCCAATTCCCACAATTACTATACTTAACCAATAATTTCACCACACCTCATAACAGGAATTTAACCGAGTTAATCCGAAATCACATCCATTGCCCGAAACAACCACACACTTTTTCATTTTTCAAATATCGTTAACATATTCTTTCAAAACGATAATAAACAAATTGGATCTACACTATACACCCATCCCCAAAATATAACAACCATAAAAACTTCTTTATAACAAAATCAGTACATCTTTATTTCACCTCGTGCCTCTTTCAGCACAAAATATGTCATCGTGCCTCTTCCAGCACAAAATTATATATATATACATATATATTTTTATATATCACAAATCATTCAACACGTTTAAAATTTTATTCATAACATAAACTTTAACATTTGGAGGCATAACCTAGCGTTTGAAATACTGAATTATACATAACGCCACATTCTACACTTTCGCAATAACTTTCCAAAATTCTAATCATGCACCTTCAATTTGAAAAATTGTAAACAATTGCAAGTGTTAGATCATTCATTCCAATTTAAACTACCATCCACTTTCGTTCTCATACAATAAATTTTACTACCACCTTGATAAATCTTTCGAATCCAAACACATATGATAACGGGTTATCACCTTGATCACTAATAGCTTTTCCTTACTAATCACTCCCAAAAACAATCTCCACTTTCTAGTTCAATTATCCTTGATTTCTCACTTAAATTTATCCCAAGCAATATCATAATGAATAAGCATACTAAATTCGATATCATCCAAAACATTTGTTACACTCTTACTAAATTAGAACCAACCTCTTTTCACACCAAATGTGTAACACCCTCAAATTTGGAACGAGCAACTAAATAAAATTTCGATAAAATACCCAACAAGATAAAATCATTTCTACAATTCATTCCTTAAATTACCTCGGAATTTAAAACATTATAATTCCCTCAATAAATTAACTTAAACGGGTGTTACTTAACCCGACACAAGTTGCTAATTCCAAATACGTGCGGAAGACTTCACTAATTCAAATCACCTCGCGAGCACTCTACTAGCACATGACCTTTCACATGTGTCACTAGAACTACTCCCAACCTGAGACCTGTTGCACATGCCGACAAATAAAAAGGGTTAGGCTTACGCCTAGTGAGTTCAAGCATTTTATCATGACTATATAAAAACATAAATCGTAAAGTAATAGTTTTAGCCATGATCCCAAAAGAGTTTTCTTTAAAGCAATTCATTCATTTTCCAACTCACGCACTTCCATGGAAAAGTTCCCGAAAGGTATAATACGTTTTCCAAAATAAGTTACATTTCCAACTCACTCAAATACGTGAGTAAGTTTAGTTTAGGCAAAACCTTCAAATATGGTTGACAATACATACTCAACCCGTAAAACATGGAACCATCCATTAAATATAACTCTTTATTAAATCACAATACGAAGCGATACTAATTCGACCGTAAAAGGTAATAAAGATCAAATACCATAAACGGGGAAGACCCGTATCCGTTGAAGGTGGAGGTAACACAAATACCCAAAACATCATACACTGATGAGATATAAACCACAACTTACGTACTATGGAAAACAATCCATATAAATAGAACACGTCACCGAAAACATAAGTAGTAACAAATACCCAAAACAACACCTTTCGGTGACGGGGGAGACCTGCATACATCGCACGTGACGGAACACCAAAGTGGGTCACTTACTATGTAATAAAAACACCCACGTGGATTACTCTCGTAAAACTGAGCTCAATCACTCCAGATCTATTACTCACGAGACTAGGATGCCCCCAACTTCAACCACTCCAGGTCTATACATTGGGTCACCAAATCCACAACAGCACATTAGGGATTACACCTTACTGCCCATGAGACGACGCCCGACCATCTAGGTCCACGCCTTACTTATCATGGATCCCGATGCCTATCCCGTGCTAAGCACATATATGGAATTACACCTTACTGCCCATGAGACGACGCCCGACCATCTAGGTCCACGCCTTACTTATCATGGATCCCGATGCCTATTCCGTGCTACATAATAAACTAACGTCTCGTAAAACTGAGCTCAATCAATTCCGACCTATTGCCCGCGAGACTAAGAGAAACTCAAATGCCTATGGATCCATGGCTAACAAGGTCTAAATATTACACGACCCCAAGTGAATTAATAAATGTATTCAAAACATGCATTTCTCCCAATAACATAATTCGTTAACAAAACTCAACCTTGAGTTACCAAAACTGGACCAATGTCCCCAATACTTAATAAAATTCAATACCGAGCCACAAGCTCAACTAACTTCAAAAAGGTAGTTTATGAAAGTCATAAAATGACATCTAATATGACAACACACACCGTTTGCCGGTAAATACTTCAATTCCATGAAAACCCGACATAAAACTTTGGATCGGGTAAACCCTCATTTCCAAGGACTCACGCCTTTACGTTTTCAAAACATCACCTGATGTACTATATGCATATTTCCAAAACCTCCACAATGCATTTTTATAATAAATAGACTCCATTTATTACCTAAAATCAACAACTCATTTCATGTATGATTTATTATCACATTTTTCCCAAAATATCCAAAAATCCCAAATATGGGTGTTTTACACATTTATGAAGATAAACACTTCAAAAGAGTTAAATCAACCAAATAACTCAACCATATACATTTTCAAGTAAAACACATACATATTTGTAAAATACTCATTTTGGCATGTACAACGTTTTCGCAAAGTAACTTGAACTCACCTTTGCTAGATTTAAGCTAAATCTAGAGTTCTCCAAACGTATGCTCCTTTGATGAAGTTTGCATCCTCAAACCAAAACTTCCAAAACCTAGATTTATGAATTCTCAACCATCAATAATACAATCCAACCATAAGGAATCATCATCCATCCATAACATACTAAAATACCCATTTTATACCAAACCCTAGTTTTGTAGAGGAAGAAAACAAGATTCCCTTACACAATCATCACCAAAATCGATCCACAACATCACAAGATGGAAGGAATATGAAATCAATAACAATAACAACTATAGGGTAGGGAGAGATTACCTTAACCATTTGAATCTTCCAAAAACGACCTCCTAATCTCCACAAAACTCCAAGCTTCCAAATATGATCATTAATGGAGGAAAAGGGTTTGATTTGGTGAAGAAATGAGGAAGGAGAGGGGAGGGGTTGTAGGGTTTCTAGTGAGAGAAACCGATTTCTAGAGAGAGAGTTGAGAGAGTTTGAGAGTGGTAATGAAAAATGAAGAAGAAAGAAGAAGAAAAGGGTTTAAAACCTTCTGGAGTCCGACGGCTAAAGTGACACGGCGAGAGTGACCATGTCACTCTCGAGGGTGTCATATTCGTTGAACCTCAAAAACCCTCGGTACAAAACCAGCGAGAGTGACACGGCGAGAGTGACACAAGTGTCACTTTCGCTGGTCACTTTAGCCGAGATTGTACCGAAAGTTGTTTTGGCTGTAACTTATTCGTTTTAGCTCCGTTTTCGCTCCGGAAAGGCTCGTTGGACTCGTATTCAAATTCTACATCCAACAACACTATCAAATCTAGGATTTAACTCCAAATCCTATTTTCCATAATTTTCTTAAAAGATCGATTCCTCACTGAATCGAAGTTGAACTTATCCGAAATTACGGGTGTTACAAAATGCTTCCAAACCTACACTCTTACTAAGCCTTATCGAAATTAATTCATATATCCTTGATATAAAACTTGTTAACAAACGGAAACTTTAAATCAATCACTCGACAATCTCTTCTTTCATCATAACTACTTATTCCAATATATACCGAATTACCGAGGATCACTTATCATGACCTAATCGACAATTTTAACAAAAATCAAGTTCCAACATCATCCTATACTTACTACTACCTCAAATTCCGACAACATTATCAAAAATAACTTAATAGGCACTCCACTCTTATCTATATCACCAATACAATTATCAAATTCTTTTCTAACGCATATAAGCAACAAAAGATTGAAAACACAATTAATCATTTTGTACCGAAGTCAAATAGCACTTTAGCACGTGTAGAGTTTATATAAATATACCTGTCTTCGTCTCTATCCATACGTCGAGACCGACTTACCACTCTGTAGATTTCAACAAGGTTAATATACACATAGGCACATACCCCATATAATAAGGTATTCCAGTCCAATCATGTAACTGTAAGTTCACAATTACACTGGCCAGGTGTAACTCGAATTTACCTTACATGATGTTCCTTCTACCTTTTTATACTTAACATCCCAAGGTTCTAAAATAATGGGGACATCCTACTTCACATGCAGTTTAAGTCTAGGTATAAATCCAAATACCTAAATCCCTTAAACTAGGGCTCTGATACCATCTGTAACAACCCGATTTCCCAACAATACAACAAATAACATATATTGCATAACATCGTTACATTCATAAAAGAAAATTTCATAATAATTCACATACGGTCCCAAAGTCTCGAAACTACAAAATACATAACAGCTTCCTAATCAACATCAGTCATCAAAAAGCGTCCTACTCTTTATCCTTTCCTTTGCCGCTATAATTTCCTCGACCTGGAATACATATTTTTGAAAACAAAATGAGGGTTAGACCTAACGGTCTAGTGAGATAATCCCTGTCATTTCAAAATCGTTATAAAACCCATTTATATAAGATCCTTTATATAAACACACATATATCACACTTAGTTAAATACCAATCAAGACTCGTGCACCGTGTTCAACTCATCCTCTTTCTCATTCTCATTCCCCTGGCCATATCAGTTGGTTGCGAGCCAACAACACCGCTGTACAACAATTACAGCACCGCTGTACAACAACTACAGCACCGCTGTACAACAACTACAGCACCGCTGTACAACAACTACAGCAAACCTCCGCCGACTATAGTTTCGGCTAACGTATATTCGTGTAGTGTAATGCACATATAAATACAATATATATATATGTATCAATTATATCATATTGTCATTTATAAACCTTTTACCACATTTCAACCACATATATATATCTCTTAATATATACACATAATTATACCATAAATCCTTTTCTCAATCCACACGTATCCATCTCATATATATATATATATATATATATATCACATATATATGTATCCCAGTTGAAAACGTTTTAAAAGTAAAACTCACCTGAATGCTTTTCCAATAGTTCTCCAAAAATCTCTTCAACAAGTCCCACTTTTATCTTTGAATTTTACTATCTGAAATAGTTAATTAACAAGAATACACCTCATTAATAAATCTGTATTTTAACACTTTTCGCAACCCACAGCTTGCGAATTCCTCACTTTTCGCAACCCACTGTTGCGAAAACCAAAGAACTCGCAACCCACTGTTGCGAAAACCTCATTTCTCGCAACCTACTGTTGCGAAAACCCCACTTCTCGCAACCTACTGTTGCGAAAACCTGCAAAATTACTGTTCATCGTCTTTTTAATTAAGCTCAGCCAAAAACGACTTTCATTCCAATATTTACCCAGAAATCGTACTTTCAAGCTTTAGACTTCCCAAAACATCCATTTTTAACAAAACCCACCTAAAAACTTAACTAGCAACTCAAGAACACTTTTAAGAAATTAAAACACAAACAAGGATGGATTTGTTACCTTGCTTACATCAGTTTGGTCCTTAAATTACAGCAGCATACTCTGGATTTCTTCCTTCTTTTTCCCTTAAGTTTTCTCGATTCCTCTCTCTTTCTCTCTCAAAACCGTAACTACACACACATACACACTATGTGTTTTTACCAAATAATGTCTAAAGATGACACCTCTTGTGTCTAAAGTGAGTAAGGCGGTGTGGGTGGATAATATCTCCACTCTCACCAAATAAACCTCACACTCAATCTATTTGGCAAAACTTACCCCCAATCTTCCAAATAAAAATTAAAACTTACCCCTTAACTCCTAACTTCATAGAACACTAACATAATAACTTATAAAATTTTCAAATTTAAATTAGATAAAATACCTGGTTATTACAACATCTCCCCCTTAAAAGAATTCCGTCCCGGAATTCACTCAAGCAACGAACTAGGGTAACTACTGTTGAAAAGATATCAAATTCTATGAACACATCAAAGTGTTTACGGAATCCTCAAATGACTTTTTACTAGACCCACCGCCTTACTGCTTCTAGTTTACCATTTGTTCCCACTTCAATATTTCAACCCAAAACATCAAGAGTTTTAATTTCTCACAAGAAATCCGCCCCTCTAAAACAACGATACACACTCGATAATCAAATCCTACGAAGGTTCAAATTAACTCGAAAATTCACTTATCTCTTAGAAAGAAATAACTTATATTCATATGAATCTAATCCAATTAACAGAACATTATAGGCTTACTCGGGACATTTACCACGCTAATACTATTTTTAACCTCACCGGCCTTTTACTACAAACGTCGTGTTCTACACTTTTACAATACTAACTCTAAAACGTAAACATATACTTTCAATATAAAATTTGCTTAGTAAATACTACCTATTTCTTATACTCTTTCATTGAATAGAATATACTCAACACGAATCACTTTATATCACGGAAAAATTTCTTAATTTTATCAAACCCGCAAACTTCATCCTACCATTTCCATTTCCCATGAAAGCATAGCATAATTACTATAATCACACAACCATACTTAATTGCACTTGACACTAATTCATCCATCAAATTAAAACAAAGCCTAAATAGCAACTTAATTTCTCGAATATCAGCAAAACACAATTTCAAACATTTCAATTATCTTAATAACCTCACCACCATAACTCATACCGACTCCCATCCAAATATCAATACCAATTCATTCCTTAATAAAATAACAAACTCGTTATCACATCAATTCCTTACATCTCCAACTTAGCACAAAATTACTAACACAAATCTTTAGACATTTGTTTCACTTAAACCACTCCGCAATTTGAAATTTATCAACACCGGTCTCACCTTACCCAACTAAAATAATTACCAAATCATCATGTAACAATTTCACTACAAAACTAAGCCGAAAAGAATTCATCACAACTCCGTTAAAAATTTCATGTCACTAATCATATAACTCATTAACGACTTAACATGCAAAGTCCAGCACCAAGTTTAAAACAACTCTTTATCTTAAACAACTCCATAAAGAAGGTTCATCACACGACCATCAAAATATTTATTGATCATTGCTTTCTTCCCACTAATCATAACACTTAATATAAATCCCTTTTTCAACTTAAATTCTCCAATCCATGGGAAGTATTAGGTAAACATCCAACCCATTGAACCATTTTTCTATATCCAGCAAACTCTCAAGCATCAATTTCTTATACTTTATTATCATAGTATGCATATTCTCTTTCAGTTAAGTCCAGGTTATCAGCAACCTAGTTTTCTAACCTTGCGACCCACTATCGCCAACGCTTCCCCCACATCATTCCATCTTTGATCCAGTCCGGTGTTTTCTAACGGTACAACCTTAGTTGCTTCGGCTAAGCCCTTCCGCAGAATCGACACGGGAAAGGCTGAAAGAACTCTCACTATGCGTAACCCTTCAATACCAAGGCGCATACCAACAATTTAGTACCCTCCTAACTGCAACAACTCTTACTCCAAGAGGAAAACCCGCGTGATACAAACAAGGTATAATATCCCAGATCAATCATACCAATATCATTCACAAATCCTGACTCCAGGTTCACCTTATCCTACTACCCTTGCTATGACGGAATCTCCACTAGTCATGACGATTCGCCTCGCGAATGCACAGTCGCATACAGTGTGAAATCAGATAGACATTCGAAATAAAGATTCTATCCCACAACGGTTAGACTCAAACAAGAGCTGCGCAATAGAACTAAATCAAATATTCTAAGGCTATTTAGTTCCTACTGTATACCACTTATAAGGCAGTCACTTAACAACCTATCAGGACTAGCATAAATTCCTACTGGCAAGTAATAGTCATGCAGCAAAGTGTAATAAGCACCAGGCAATCTAGCATACATACTCCTATGTTCTAGAAAGCAATAAATTACACTAAGTACTCTACCTTTTCCCTTGGTCTCGGCTGACTGTACACACTGCGCCTTCGATCACCGTCTCTAAAATGTCCCAACAATCCAACACTCAAAAAAATTAACGACACTCTACTCCCCAATAGATTACAAAATCAACTTGGAGTATCACCTTAACCCGTAGTTGAACTTTTCTCCATAGGTCATCCCCAACTCTACCGTCACTTCTCTAATCCAAAATATATCTAAGACAGACAGCACTTTCTTGCATTAATTACACCGACCCCGAACCTTAGATTACAATTGATTTCCACACTTGCCACAACATCACTCTCATACTACTACCACGTCCTATCCCATGGTCCTTCACTCCGATCATTACAATCGACTATTTTCTTCTACTCTTTCCTCAACATAAAATACGTTTCCCCAAGGATAGCTCACTATGAGGTGCTTACTCTAGACCGACCCTATGAGCTAGCTTTCTTTCACCTCCAAACCAATCGCACACACCCAATTCCCACAATTACTATACTTAACCAATAATTTCACCACACCTCATAACAGGAATTTAACCGAGTTAATCCGAAATCACATCCATTGCCCGAAACAACCACACACTTTTTCATTTTTCAAATATCGTTAACATATTCTTTCAAAACGATAATAAACAAATTGGATCTACACTATACACCCATCCCCAAAATATAACAACCATAAAAACTTCTTTATAACAAAATCAGTACATCTTTATTTCACCTCGTGCCTCTTTCAGCACAAAATATGTCATCGTGCCTCTTCCAGCACAAAATTATATATATACATATATATTTTTATATATCACAAATCATTCAACACGTTTAAAATTTTATTCATAACATAAACTTTAACATTTGGAGGCATAACCTAGCGTTTGAAATACTGAATTATACATAACGCCACATTCTACACTTTCGCAATAACTTTCCAAAATTCTAATCATGCACCTTCAATTTGAAAAATTGTAAACAATTGCAAGTGTTAGATCATTCATTCCAATTTAAACTACCATCCACTTTCGTTCTCATACAATAAATTTTACTACCACCTTGATAAATCTTTCGAATCCAAACACATATGATAACGGGTTATCACCTTGATCACTAATAGCTTTTCCTTACTAATCACTCCCAAAAACAATCTCCACTTTCTAGTTCAATTATCCTTGATTTCTCACTTAAATTTATCCCAAGCAATATCATAATGAATAAGCATACTAAATTCGATATCATCCAAAACATTTGTTACACTCTTACTAAATTAGAACCAACCTCTTTTCACACCAAATGTGTAACACCCTCAAATTTGGAACGAGCAACTAAATAAAATTTCGATAAAATACCCAACAAGATAAAATCATTTCTACAATTCATTCCTTAAATTACCTCGGAATTTAAAACATTATAATTCCCTCAATAAATTAACTTAAACGGGTGTTACTTAACCCGACACAAGTTGCTAATTCCAAATACGTGCGGAAGACTTCACTAATTCAAATCACCTCGCGAGCACTCTACTAGCACATGACCTTTCACATGTGTCACTAGAACTACTCCCAACCTGAGACCTGTTGCACATGCCGACAAATAAAAAGGGTTAGGCTTACGCCTAGTGAGTTCAAGCATTTTATCATGACTATATAAAAACATAAATCGTAAAGTAATAGTTTTAGCCATGATCCCAAAAGAGTTTTCTTTAAAGCAATTCATTCATTTTCCAACTCACGCACTTCCATGGAAAAGTTCCCGAAAGGTATAATACGTTTTCCAAAATAAGTTACATTTCCAACTCACTCAAATACGTGAGTAAGTTTAGTTTAGGCAAAACCTTCAAATATGGTTGACAATACATACTCAACCCGTAAAACATGGAACCATCCATTAAATATAACTCTTTATTAAATCACAATACGAAGCGATACTAATTCGACCGTAAAAGGTAATAAAGATCAAATACCATAAACGGGGAAGACCCGTATCCGTTGAAGGTGGAGGTAACACAAATACCCAAAACATCATACACTGATGAGATATAAACCACAACTTACGTACTATGGAAAACAATCCATATAAATAGAACACGTCACCGAAAACATAAGTAGTAACAAATACCCAAAACAACACCTTTCGGTGACGGGGGAGACCTGCATACATCGCACGTGACGGAACACCAAAGTGGGTCACTTACTATGTAATAAAAACACCCACGTGGATTACTCTCGTAAAACTGAGCTCAATCACTCCAGATCTATTACTCACGAGACTAGGATGCCCCCAACTTCAACCACTCCAGGTCTATACATTGGGTCACCAAATCCACAACAGCACATTAGGGATTACACCTTACTGCCCATGAGACGACGCCCGACCATCTAGGTCCACGCCTTACTTATCATGGATCCCGATGCCTATCCCGTGCTAAGCACATATATGGAATTACACCTTACTGCCCATGAGACGACGCCCGACCATCTAGGTCCACGCCTTACTTATCATGGATCCCGATGCCTATTCCGTGCTACATAATAAACTAACGTCTCGTAAAACTGAGCTCAATCAATTCCGACCTATTGCCCGCGAGACTAAGAGAAACTCAAATGCCTATGGATCCATGGCTAACAAGGTCTAAATATTACACGACCCCAAGTGAATTAATAAATGTATTCAAAACATGCATTTCTCCCAATAACATAATTCGTTAACAAAACTCAACCTTGAGTTACCAAAACTGGACCAATGTCCCCAATACTTAATAAAATTCAATACCGAGCTACAAGCTCAACTAACTTCAAAAAGGTAGTTTATGAAAGTCATAAAATGACATCTAATATGACAACACACACCGTTTGCCGGTAAATACTTCAATTCCATGAAAACCCGACATAAAACTTTGGATCGGGTAAACCCTCATTTCCAAGGACTCACGCCTTTACGTTTTCAAAATATCACCTGATGTACTATATGCATATTTCCAAAACCTCCACAATGCATTTTTATAATAAATAGACTCCATTTATTACCTAAAATCAACAACTCATTTCATGTATGATTTATTATCACATTTTTCCCAAAATATCCAAAAATCCCAAATATGGGTGTTTTACACATTTATGAAGATAAACACTTCAAAAGAGTTAAATCAACCAAATAACTCAACCATATACATTTTCAAGTAAAACACATACATATTTGTAAAATACTCATTTTGGCATGTACAACGTTTTCGCAAAGTAACTTGAACTCACCTTTGCTAGATTTAAGCTAAATCTAGAGTTCTCCAAACGTATGCTCCTTTGATGAAGTTTGCATCCTCAAACCAAAACTTCCAAAACCTAGATTTATGAATTCTCAACCATCAATAATACAATCCAACCATAAGGAATCATCATCCATCCATAACATACTAAAATACCCATTTTATACCAAACCCTAGTTTTGTAGAGGAAGAAAACAAGATTCCCTTACACAATCATCACCAAAATCGATCCACAACATCACAAGATGGAAGGAATATGAAATCAATAACAATAACAACTATAGGGTAGGGAGAGATTACCTTAACCATTTGAATCTTCCAAAAACGACCTCCTAATCTCCACAAAACTCCAAGCTTCCAAATATGATCATTAATGGAGGAAAAGGGTTTGATTTGGTGAAGAAATGAGGAAGGAGAGGGGAGGGGTTGTAGGGTTTCTAGTGAGAGAAACCGATTTCTAGAGAGAGAGTTGAGAGAGTTTGAGAGTGGTAATGAAAAATGAAGAAGAAAGAAGAAGAAAAGGGTTTAAAACCTTCTGGAGTCCGACGGCTAAAGTGACACGGCGAGAGTGACCATGTCACTCTCGAGGGTGTCATATTCGCTGAACCTCAAAAACCCTCGGTACAAAACCAGCGAGAGTGACACGGCGAGAGTGACACAAGTGTCACTTTCGCTGGTCACTTTAGCCGAGATTGTACCGAAAGTTGTTTTGGCTGTAACTTATTCGTTTTAGCTCCGTTTTCGCTCCGGAAAGGCTCGTTGGACTCGTATTCAAATTCTACATCCAACAACACTATCAAATCTAGGATTTAACTCCAAATCCTATTTTCCATAATTTTCTTAAAAGATCGATTCCTCACTGAATCGAAGTTGAACTTATCCGAAATTACGGGTGTTACAAAATGCTTCCAAACCTACACTCTTACTAAGCCTTATCGAAATTAATTCATATATCCTTGATATAAAACTTGTTAACAAACGGAAACTTTAAATCAATCACTCGACAATCTCTTCTTTCATCATAACTACTTATTCCAATATATACCGAATTACCGAGGATCACTTATCATGACCTAATCGACAATTTTAACAAAAATCAAGTTCCAACATCATCCTATACTTACTACTACCTCAAATTCCGACAACATTATCAAAAATAACTTAATAGGCACTCCACTCTTATCTATATCACCAATACAATTATCAAATTCTTTTCTAACGCATATAAGCAACAAAAGATTGAAAACACAATTAATCATTTTGTACCGAAGTCAAATAGCACTTTAGCACGTGTAGAGTTTATATAAATATACCTGTCTTCGTCTCTATCCATACGTCGAGACCGACTTACCACTCTGTAGATTTCAACAAGGTTAATATACACATAGGCACATACCCCATATAATAAGGTATTCCAGTCCAATCATGTAACTGTAAGTTCACAATTACACTGGCCAGGTGTAACTCGAATTTACCTTACATGATGTTCCTTCTACCTTTTTATACTTAACATCCCAAGGTTCTAAAATAATGGGGACATCCTACTTCACATGCAGTTTAAGTCTAGGTATAAATCCAAATACCTAAATCCCTTAAACTAGGGCTCTGATACCATCTGTAACAACCCGATTTCCCAACAATACAACAAATAACATATATTGCATAACATCGTTACATTCATAAAAGAAAATTTCATAATAATTCACATACGGTCCCAAAGTCTCGAAACTACAAAATACATAACAGCTTCCTAATCAACATCAGTCATCAAAAAGCGTCCTACTCTTTATCCTTTCCTTTGCCGCTATAATTTCCTCGACCTGGAATACATATTTTTGAAAACAAAATGAGGGTTAGACCTAACGGTCTAGTGAGATAATCCCTGTCATTTCAAAATCGTTATAAAACCCATTTATATAAGATCCTTTATATAAACACACATATATCACACTTAGTTAAATACCAATCAAGACTCGTGCACCGTGTTCAACTCATCCTCTTTCTCATTCTCATTCCCCTGGCCATATCAGTTGGTTGCGAGCCAACAACACCGCTGTACAACAATTACAGCACCGCTGTACAACAACTACAGCACCGCTGTACAACAACTACAGCACCGCTGTACAACAACTACAGCAAACCTCCGCCGACTATAGTTTCGGCTAACGTATATTCGTGTAGTGTAATGCACATATAAATACAATATATATATATGTATCAATTATATCATATTGTCATTTATAAACCTTTTACCACATTTCAACCACATATATATATCTCTTAATATATACACATAATTATACCATAAATCCTTTTCTCAATCCACACGTATCCATCTCATATATATATATATATATATATATATCACATATATATGTATCCCAGTTGAAAACGTTTTAAAAGTAAAACTCACCTGAATGCTTTTCCAATAGTTCTCCAAAAATCTCTTCAACAAGTCCCACTTTTATCTTTGAATTTTACTATCTGAAATAGTTAATTAACAAGAATACACCTCATTAATAAATCTGTATTTTAACACTTTTCGCAACCCACAGCTTGCGAATTCCTCACTTTTCGCAACCCACTGTTGCGAAAACCAAAGAACTCGCAACCCACTGTTGCGAAAACCTCACTTCTCGCAACCTACTGTTGCGAAAACCCCACTTCTCGCAACCTACTGTTGCGAAAACCCCACTTCTCGCAACCTACTGTTGCGAAAACCTGCAAAATTACTGTTCATCGTCTTTTTAATTAAGCTCAGCCAAAAACGACTTTCATTCCAATATTTACCCAGAAATCGTACTTTCAAGCTTTAGACTTCCCAAAACATCCATTTTTAACAAAACCCACCTAAAAACTTAACTAGCAACTCAAGAACACTTTTAAGAAATTAAAACACAAACAAGGATGGATTTGTTACCTTGCTTACATCAGTTTGGTCCTTAAATTACAGCAGCATACTCTGGATTTCTTCCTTCTTTTTCCCTTAAGTTTTCTCGATTCCTCTCTCTTTCTCTCTCAAAACCGTAACTACACACACATACACACTATGTGTTTTTACCAAATAATGTCTAAAGATGACACCTCTTGTGTCTAAAGTGAGTAAGGCGGTGTGGGTGGATAATATCTCCACTCTCACCAAATAAACCTCACACTCAATCTATTTGGCAAAACTTACCCCCAATCTTCCAAATAAAAATTAAAACTTACCCCTTAACTCCTAACTTCATAGAACACTAACATAATAACTTATAAAATTTTCAAATTTAAATTAGATAAAATACCTGGTTATTACACCTCGCTCTTTTCAAATTAAAACCCTTTTTAGGAAAGCAGGTAACGAAAGGCTCTAGCAGGTGAACAGAGCAGTTAGAAGATAGAAGCAGTAGAACCAGTGACACTATTATCTATTAGTTCTAGCATTTCTCAGTTGTGTAATAGGTTGATTCCGCCAACCTGAATTTTGAGACTTATGTAAGAAATTTTGGGACCCGTTTTTGGGATTGTTGCAGTTAATATGTTTCGCATGCTCTATTTTTTGTTTGGGTTGTTACATGTTTGGTATTGCTTATACATTTAAAATGACCAAAAAACCTTATAAGTAGTTTCAATTAAGTTAATAAGTTAGAAGAAAATAACTTATCAAAAACTCCTTATTACCCATGCCAAATGTTATAAACATTTTTGTTTCTTTCCATCCAAATACTAAAAATTCTTATTATCGGTACCATACAGGAATAAGTTAATAAACACTTTAATAAGCAATCTCAATCACCCCCTTAATATTTTGAGCAAACGTTGATTGTTAACAACTTTAACCGGCCCTACACATAGGGTTGAGTTTCGGTGAAAAGTTTCAAATTTGGTGAGAAACGTGAGAAGTTGTTATCAATGAGAAATAAACGAACATTAGGATGAAGACCGGATCAATTCTCTTTTAAGTCGCAATTCATGGGAGGGTATTTGATTAAAAATGATCAACGGTATAAAAGTATTTCTCAACAAAAATGACACTTCTCACATAATCTTATGCCCTACACTGATAGGCGGATCTATGTTTTGCAATGGGGGTCTAAAAATTTTCTTTTTTTCTAAATAATTATGTGTTTTGACTCCATAAATATGGTAAGTGTAATTTCATTGTGAAATTTTTATATTAATTATTAATTGTAAATTGCTAAGTTTAGAGTTTATATAATTGTTAAATTTTTGTTAATTATTAATAATTGAGGTTGGGATTTATTAGTTGATGTCAAAGCGTTGTAAGTTTTTTGTTGTTAATTATGTATTAGAGTTTATTAGTTAATATCTAATTGTTAATTTAAGTAGATGACATCGTCAACCATGTGCACATGTGGCCACTTAAATCCCGACTCTCATCTAAATTTTTTTGGATCGGCCACTGTTTACACGGAACCTGCTTGGCTGCCTCTAAGGACACCAATGTTAAGAGACATTTTTTTGACTCATTCAACGGTTGAGGCTAGGGGTGTTAACGAGCCGAGTCGAGTAGCAGGTTATTCGAGTCAAGCTCGAAAAAATACTATCAGGCTCGAGCTCGGGCTCGAATATTTTTTCAATGTTCAAGCTCGAGCTTGATACTCGTTTATGAGCTCGAATTCGAGATCGATTAACTCGTTTATGTAGTCAAGATCGATAATTTTTATATTTTAATTATATAATTTGTAAACATATAAATATGTCAGGCTCGAAAAAGTGTATGCTCAAATGGCTCGGCTCGACTCGTAAAGCTTAGTCGAGCCTTCGTATGAGTCGAGTCGAACATCGGTGTTATAGAGCTCGACTCGTTAACTTGAGCGAGCTTTATTTTGTGTTCGAGATCAACTCGAGCTCGACAACTATTAGGCTCAAACTCGAGATAAACGAGCTCGAGCTCAAGTAGCTCGTTAAAAGCTCGACTCGTTAACACCCCTAGTTGAGGCTGGCAGGAAAGAGGGCATATTCAAACTCATGACATATCTTGTATTTTGATAAAGTCGCATCCATCTTTTTTCCAACTGAGATACAAGATCTGTAAGAAAAATTTAGATCTAAACTTAAATATTATTCGATTAAAAAATCAATTTCTATTATAAAGTTAACTTCATTTCGACTAAACTCAATTGGCAGTTGATACTTTGATTTGGTAACAATTAATTTTGGGAAATTAATTAAAATGCCACATCGATCACCTTAATTAAAATGCCACATTTTGGGAAATTAATTTTGGAAAAAACAAAACTATTTTTTTAAAATAATTAATAGTTTACATCGATCACCTTAGTGGCGTAAAAATATAATATTTTGAGACAAAAAGAATAAAAAATATATTGATAGCTAATGATTAATTAGTTATCATTTAAGAAATATATAAATACAAACACAAATTAAATAAAGGAAATCTTCGTCGTATTCATCTTCATATATAACCACTTTTGTGAAATAACGTTGAAATTTCTCATTTAGTTCAATAACAATTTTGACTTTTGAGATAAATGGAATATTTTAACTTATTTATTGATGAAACATATTCAATCGATGAAATCTAGAAAACTAATCGATGGTTAAAACATAATAAAATTAATTGAGAAGTGATTAGGAGCAAAACTGAAAATTTGAATCAGTGTCTATCTTATTTGATTTTTTATTTTTATTTTTATTTTTAATTATTTTTTTTACTTTTTTAAAGTTTTAAAATAAATTATCTTAAAAATTACTAATAATTTAAGCAAACAAATTATATAAAAAAATGAGAATTTCGTGGTCGTCGATATGACGTTCATCTCGATATAGTTTTTTTTCTTCATTTTAACCGTTTTTTACGTGAAATGCTATATATGTGTTATATTTATTATGAATATGTATGGTCCTCCCCGAGTGTTTACATTCGATATGAATAACAAAAGTGAACATTCACTATTCATAATGAATATTACACGAAATCATGATTCATGTATTATTCATCATGAATCATGTATTATTCACCCTGAATGTTGTATTATTCATCATGAATGATACATTATTCATGATAAATATTATATGAATGACTCGTGACGGTGTGGACATATGGCGCACTCTCTCTTGTTCCCCGATTCACAACTGATACTTGGTTTTATTCATTATGAATATGAAAATGCACATCCCTGAGTGTCCTCATTCAGTATGAATAACAAATGTGAACGTTCATTCACTATTCATGATTAATAATACAATATTCAAGATAAATTATACAACATTCAAGATGAATAATACACGAATTCATGAATCGTATATTATTCACCATGAATGTTGTATTATTCATCGTGAATGATACATTATTTATGATGAATAATACATGAATGACCCGTGAAGGTGTGGAGACGTTACGCACTCGCTTTTGTTCCTCGGTTTATAACTGAAACTCGATAGGTTCTCGATTCGTCTCGATGGGTGTTGGGTTACGGTGATGAAGAACGTGATGTCTTACGACGTTGAAGAAAGTGTTGAAGAAGATGATGTTGAGTTACGAACTTACGGTGTCGAGGTATTGTACACACTTGAATGTACATAAATATTCATAATGAATATAATATATATATATATATCATTTCACATAAAAAACGGTTAAAACAACAACAAAAAAACTATATTGAGATGGATGTCATATCGAAGAACATGAAATTCTCATTTTTTTATATAATTTGTTTGATTAAAAAAAAAATTAAGATAACTTATTTTAAACTTTAAGAGGTAAAAAATTTTAATTAAAAAAGAAAATAAAAAGTCGAGTATGTTAGACGTGAGTTTAAATTATCTTTCCTTCTAATATTAACCTCAATTTCTCAACGAAACCCGAACCCTATACATTCTCACACATGTAGTCTATTCATGTAAGTAGTTCAGTTTCAAGTTTCAACAGCCTTTTTCCTTAAAGCACTGAATCGCATAATGTGGATGACCAAATTTCTAGAGCTGAAACTGCACCACATTGCATGGTTAACCTTTTTTAACTCATTTTTGTTTCTTGGTTTTTTCACACCCTACAATACGATATAAAGCCATAAACGGAGGGAGACAACACAATCGTATGAATTGTAGGGGTCAAAGGCCCCAACAAACCAACAAAAAAAACCCCTAACAAAGTATCAATTGAACTCTAATTCCCCTAATTTTTAAGTCTAAGCTCTCTTATTTATGTTGTTTTCTTTGTTATAATGCTAATAATTTGATCAATCGTTATTCTTCTCCCACTTTCTTTTTGCATTTTATTGTTTTATAGATTTATAGTGTAACACTTCGAAATTTCCATAATTATTGTACGTTTTGGGAGAACGTTTAAATAATGAGAAAGTGTTATTTTAAACGAAATGTCGAAAGGGTTAGAAGTGGAATTGACCAAAGTTTTAAGCTATTTGTGGATTAACGAAACTTTGGGGTTGATTTGGTCATTTGGTGATAGTTTGCTATGTATAAATAGTGGAGGCGGCTGAGGAATTGAGATTTATCTCAATTCTGGGTTGTGAAGTCGGTCTAAAGAGGCAGAAAGAAATCAAAGTCTAAACATCCTATCGGTAAGGGTTTGCAATCATCTTCTCTACTCAATTTCTGAAAAGACTAGTAATCGCAAGTTTAAATCACCATTCAATAGGTTATCAAATCAGTGGGGAGAAGGAAATTGATTGCTGGATTTTGGTTTTGGTTATCGACCTGAGGTGAGTTCATCTTTTCATGAAATTAGTTGTCTTTTATCAAATTAATGAGTAAATTGATGTTGTTAAGGGTATTGGAGATTTATGGTTAAGTCGTATAAAAAGATAGCTGGATGGTTATCGATCTATGTTAAGAAATGGGTGTGCAGGTCGAAGTTTTCGGATGAGTTTTATTAATGTCCGGTAGTCTCCTTTACAGTGGTGTCCGGTAAATGTAACACCCGGAATTTTATTAAAGTGAAGGTTTAACGTTGGGATGAGGTGTGTGAAAGAAGCTCAGCAAATCGGGATCATTCGAGACAAAAAGTCGAGCTCGGTACCTGTTGGGCGATAGTGCCCGGCGATAGTGACCATGTCACTATCGCACCTGTCATAATCGCGAGAAGTGTACCGAGAGTCCAGGGGTAGCGGGCGATAGTGCCCCGGCGATAGTGACCATGTCACTATCGCGATGTCACAATCGCCGACGGTCTCCAAGGTGTTTTAAACCCCTTTTCTTCTTTCTTCTTCCCATTTCACTCATCTATCTCGACTCTCTCAACTCTCTCTCTAAAAATCGATTTCTCTCACTAGAAACCCTACAACCCCTCCCCTCTCCTTCCTCATTTCTTCACCAAATCAAACCCTTTTCCTCCATTGATGATCATATTTGGAAGTTTGGAGTTTTGTGGAGATTAGGAGGTCGTTTTTGGAAGATTCAAATGGTTAAGGTAATCTCTCCCTACCCTATAGTTGTTATTGTTATTGATTTCATATTCCTTCCATCTTGTGATGTTGTGGACCGATTTTGGTGATGATTGGGTAAGGGAATCTTGTTTTCTTCATCTACAAAACTAGGGTTTAGTATAAAATAGGTATTTTAGTATGTTATGGATGGATGATGATTCCTTATGGTTGGATTGTATTATTGATGGTTGAAAATTCATAAATCTAGGTTTTGGAAGTTTTGGTTTGAGGATGCAAACTTCATCAAAGGAGCATACGTTTGGAGAACTCTAGATTTAGCTTAAATCTAGCAAAGGTGAGTTCAAGTTACTTTGCGAAAACTTTGTACATGCCAAAATGCTATTTTCCAACTATATGTGTTTTACTTGATAATGGTTATGTAGAGTCATTTGACTAATTTAACTCCTTTGAAAATGTGTATCTTCATAAAGGTGTAAAACACCCATATTTGGGGCTTTTGGGTACTTGAATGGTTATAACCGTCATTTGCCTTTAAATGATTAATTGTTCAACATGAAGTTGTTCGATGGTTTAATCATGTAGTGTAAATGATTTTGATGAAACGTTTGGGAAAATACACTTTTAAGTGTTATGTGTTATTTTAGAAATGAAAATGTGAACTCTTTGGAAATGAGGGCTTTCCCGATCCAAGACGTTAGTTTGGGATTAAAGAATGGTTGTGGCCCTTTGTTTATCTAAATAAAGTCTAAATGGATTTTTATGCAAGGATGACCGATATTGTGGGTCAAGCATGGTCGGAGCATTTTACTTGGTTTAACCTTAAGATGGTTTTGGGACGTATGTTCCCTTTGATAAATTAAGTTTGAGTTTTGTTAATGAACTATGTCATTGGGGTACTACCCGTTTGTATGTGACTGTTTATATGTTTGGGGTCTTAATTGAGTTAGACCTTGTTAGCCATGGATCCATAGGCATTGTTTTACAATAAATCTGGAATGATTGAGTCAAGTGGCACGGAATAGGCATCGGGATCCATGATAAGTAAGGCGTGGGCCTATATGGTCGGGCGTCGTCTCATGGACAGTAAGGTGTAATTCCATTTATGTGCTTAGCACGGGATAGGCAGCGAGACTCATGATAAGTAAGGCGTGAGTTGTATGTCGGGCGTCGTCTCGTGGACATGGCGTTCCATGATAAGTAAGGCGTGGACCTCTGGACTGGGCGTCGTCTCATGGGCAGTAAGGTGTAATCCCAATGTGCTGCGTGGTTTGGAGCGACTCAACGTATAGACCTGGAGTGGTTGAAGTTGGGAAGCTCCCTAGTTGCGCGGGCAATAGATCTGGAGTGATTGAGCTCAGTTACGAGGCTAGCCACGTGAGGATGCGTTGTAGGTGGCTCACTTTGGTGTTGTCACGTGCAATGCATGTGAGTCTCCCCGTCATCGAAAGGTGTTATTTGGATATATGTGTTTATCCGTGTATTTGATGGCGCATCATGTCTTTATAAATTATTTCCCACATGTATGAATTAAAAGATTATGTTTCATCCAAATGGGTGAGTCGTGTATACAATGTCAACCGTCTTGGAAAGTGTGGTTTAATTGGGTTTACTCACGTATTTTGGGTGAGTTGGATTGTGACTCCGTTGCAAGGTAATTACAATTATTCGGATGGTTTCCATAGATTTTGAATACCGAGAAATGAGTTATTTTTACCCTTTGGGAAACTCTTTGGAAACGGTAACTCGGGTCACAAACTTTTATTCAAAGATTTTCTCGATTCATGACTAACACTATTACCTTCCGATTTATGTTTTTATATAGTCATGATAAAAGGCTTGAACTCACTAGGCGTAAGCCTAACCCTTTTCATTTGTCGGCATGTGCAACAGGCTCAGGTTGGGGTAGCTCTAGCTACACGTTGAAGTGGCGAGAGTTAGTAAAGTGCACGAGAGGTGATTCACTTAGGAAAAGTCTTCCGCCAGTTTTGGGAATTAGCAACTTGTACTATGTTAAATGACACCAACTAGGTTTATTTCAATTGGGGAAACTATGTTGTTTAAATTATGAGGCATCATGAGGTGTGAATTGTGGTATTAATTTATATGGTCATGTTTTGTAACAACCCAAAAATATAATAGAACAAACATAGCATTTAAGCATGAATTTACAAAACCGGGTCCCAAAAATTTCGTTACATCATACGTAAATTAAGGTTGGCGGAAACAACCTATACACAACTGAGAATAATCTAACTTCTACTAGGGGCACCTGCACTATCACTAGCTGTTTCCGTACTCTATCTTGCGGCTTGCTCATTTATCTGAGCCTCCAATGTAACGCTTACCTGAAAAGGGTTTTGGTTTTGAAAAGCGAGAGTTAGACCATGAGGTCTAGCGAGTTCCCCCTAAAACATGTTCACAAATCATTTAAAGAAAAACGTTCATTTCAAATCAGTAACGTATCAAATCATGTACTCAACAATGGTATGCACAGCGGAGAAGACCAAGGTAAACACCCTACAAAGCCGGGTACGGCAACACCCTACAAAGCCGGGTACGGCAACACCCTACAAAGCCGGGTACGGCAACTCAACACCCTACAAAGCCGGGTACGGCAACACCCTACAAAGCCGGGTACGACAACACCCTACAAAGCCGGGTAAGGCAACTCAAGAAGTCTTCCACTGTGCAACCCGACTCTGCCATGGCAATTTCACAAAACATGCAGTTTCACACACTTGAGGGCAATCCTCCTTTAATAGCAAAATGATACTTTTCATGGAAAACATTCGTAAAAGCTTGTAGACAAATCATGCTCATAAACATACCCTGATCAGTAAAACATAAGGCTTTCATTCACGTAAAATTCAGGTAAAATTAACGGGGCGCTTTCACATAATCATTTTCTTTTGGAAACACGTAAAACCGAGTATTTTAGTTAGAAAAACTCACCTGGCTAGCTTGCTCCAAAGCTCCTCACTTACACTTCCGATCTCTAGGCGGAACACCTATTATATATTAATAGCGTTCGTCATAATCCGTTCAATTATTACTCGAGTTAAATCCCGAACTCAACCCTAACTTATCTAAATTGGTAGATTACCTTCTAGTCTAAAAGTCATAATTAATGGTCTTTGCTTACCCATCCGATTGACATACTAAACCGGATCCATTAATTTACCCGACTTTAGGTTCTCAACAAAAATTATAACACTTGCTTCTAGATAACAAAACCGGATCACGTTACTAACAATATGGCCCAAATTACTAATTAGCCTATCACACCCTTATTATATAATTATAGACTTCACTAATAAACTAAGCCCAATACAATAACTAAGCCCAAAAGGAATTAATAATTTATTTTGCCCAAAACTCAATTCGGCCCAACTTAAATTACGGGTCAACTTTCGGGTCACACCGACTTTCGGTACACGCAAACTTTAGGCTCCAATTAAAATAATAAATCCGACCCTTTTCTTAAAATTACACTCCCGCCCAATTATTAACTTACCGGGACTTCATTTTCTAATTCTACACAATTTAACACAATTCCTCTTTTAATAGATACAAGCTATTCCATAACCAAGAACACACTTGAACATTTAATTTATCTTGACATTATGACTAGGAAATCAAAACTCTATTAATAACATTCTTATTGATTTCTCAACTTACAAAGCAACTAGAACCTAACAAATCTACCATTACTCGAAAAAGAGAGCAATGAAATGGAAGGGTTTCTTACCGGAATAAAACCTCACGAAATGGAAACTGCTGCCTAGAACTCCGGCGACCACCACTGCCGGCCACCGTTCTCCGGCGCCGGCGAAATCCCGCCACCTTCTCTCTCTCATCGCCTATCTCTCTCTCTCACAACCTCCATCTCCTTCTCTCTCTCTCTCTCTCACGCGACCCTCTCTCTCCCTCTCGCTGCTCTCTCTCTCTCCGACTGTATCTCTCTCTCTCTCTCTCTCTCTCTCTCTCTCCGGCTGTATCTCTCTTTCTCTCTCCGGATGTATCTCTCTCTCCCTCTCCGGCGTCTTTCTCTTCTCGACGACTCTCTCTCTTCTTCTCGTCGTCTCTCTCTCGCCTCTCTCTCTCCTCCGTCGTCTCTCTCTCCTCGCCGGCCATCTCCTTCTCTCCCGCCGGCGTTCTCTCTGCCGGCTGCACCCACAAAACACACACAAGACACATTTCTTCTTTCTGCCTTTTCTCTCTCTCGATGACAGCCACAGTCCTACACTAAACCCTAAAATAAAAGAAAACCCTATGCTATTCTAATACTAAAATACTGCACACTCCCAAAAGAAAGGAAATTGATTTCCTACCTTTTCCCATATTGCCCTCAAACTTTCTCACAATAACCAATCAACCCCTAACTTTTATTTTTAAATTAAAACACTTAATTTGGGTTATTACAATCTCCCCTCCTTAACAGAATTCCGTCCCAGAATTCACTCCAAAACAACCGACAAACTTGATTATCAAGACTTAAATCTCACTAGCACTTCCTCACGAACTCTCGTAATCCAACTTATAAATTATAACATGCGGTCAGAAATTGTAAGCATCTCAAGGCTTACTACTCCCTAATTATCCTTATCTGGTTCACGACCACATTACAGTTTCCGAACTCAACAGCCTTTTCCGGCTAGCACAATATAACCACTGATCCTTATCGCACAACACGATTCAATTCTTCTCTTTATCACCGACAATTTTAACTTGACCAACTCATTTCAATTATAATTAACAACTTATTTCAAAAGATAAACCCCAAATCGAGACTCGGCTCATTTCTTTCTACTAACCAAAAATTATCATATTTGGCAACTTAGCATCAACCTCTCATTAGGCTGGCATTCACAAAATCCATCAATTAAAACTAATTTCTTAGCTAACAACTCCATTGAGTAATTCAACCACTCACAATTTCCCAATTAATTTGAAACTTACTTATCCCAACATACTATCATCATTTCTCACTTTAACACATCAATTCTCCCTTATCCGTACTTAGTAAGAATCTCGATGGAATTATAACACATCCTGAAACAACAATTAAATTTCATTTCTTAATAAATCTAAAAGTTAAATCAACCAATGATCACACTCCCACTCCAACCCATAATCATCATCACCACGACATTCTTTAAACATAACCAAACTTCCAACTGTTTCCTTCTAGGATCATTCCCTCACACCTAAGAAACAATTCACGACCTGCAAAAATTTAGCATTTACTATAACACATTTTGACTACACACTCTCCATCATCTTTAAACTTCCAATGATCCCAACATATACCTACTTAGCGATTCTTACAACCCAAATACTTGGTTTCTCCTTTGGGTGATCTCCCACCATAAGGTCAACTTACACTCTATGCGCCCTAATAATCTAGTTAATAGATCGTACATCTCATCTGTAAACCCCCAAAAGCTTCTATCTGATTCTTTCTTTCTCTCTCTAACATCACCTCACTACGATACTAGCTGATACATTAACCTGGCAACTAATAACATTACATAATTGTACATTCCTCACTCATAACATCACACTGCAGACCAAATCTCATGGTCCTTCGTACACACTTCACACTTTCCTTCACATTCTCCCGTATGTCACAACCGAGTCTATCTCGCTACGTACTCTTTTCCCAATTTGATGAACTATAATCCACGAGTTCTCATACAGCTCACACGCAACCATTCTAGTTAGCTCTTCGCGATCCGAGCCCTTATGAAGACACACCACTTTTCTTACTGACTGTTAAAATCTACACACTCGCTTCGCCCAAGTTACTTACCTCATCATCCTACGAACCCTCTTCTCTTCGGGAATAGAATGCTTAATCAAACAATAACTTCTCTTCCCTTTAGAACCCCTACAAGGTGTTCTATCAACTCCCAACTTTCTAATTCCAGTCTTCGGTCTCGGCCAACGTACACATACGTCGACTTCTACATCGACTGACAGTCCTGTAACTACTTTCTTAACTTATTCTTAAACATGGTTCCCTTACGGAACTTACTGCTATCAACAAATTGAATCATTTTCATGATCTGTCTCCCTCCTTTCGTAACCTACTCAGGTAACGTTACCACTAAAAGCTCACCTCGAGACTCGCATTCCTACACCACATACATTTCATTCTTCCTTACCACACTATTCTTAACGAGTCGCTAAAATCATCACCCTGAAGACTTCAAGCCCTTCCTCCGAACACAACCGTCTCTAGACAATCGTACTTCCGGTTACCGAACAAGGGTGCAAACCTTCCTACATCCGAGAATATAATCCACTACTGACGGAACACCTATCCCGATACTACAACATCCTCTCCTGATTTGACCATCAACCCTCCACTCTCAGAGTTCTTTCTTAGTTTTAAAATGCAACATCCTACGACCTAGTGAGTTCATAGCCTTCATGCATGACATACGTAAAAGAATAAATCATTTCGCGCCTTTTTATTATTTTAATTAAACAACTCCTGAAAACATATTGGGTACTCATGCCCCCATTACTCTTATAAATTTAACGCCCTGCACAACGATCTCGAGAATCGTTCGCATGCAACTTCCCATAAATTTAATCTCCCTCCACCAAATTATGTCGTTACGACGGAAATATATTAAGTGAAAATCTATTCATACTACCCCTTCCTGAAAGAAATTTCCGACACAAAGTAAACCCGCCGGTTTTCGTACCCATAAATAACTCCAATATGTCATTGCTCACTTTGGTTATAAAAGTTTTCATTTAATCGTTTTCTTGACTTTTGCAATAATTTAACTCGTCGTGAAAAGAGCGAAATACTTTACAAATCATAAAACTCGAAACTTCGTGGTGCCATGTGAATGAAATCGCATCTTTCTTTAAACGTACGCTTGCACATTCTGACTCGTTTTTGATCAAAATTTATCCTTACATATTTAACTTAAATCGTGAAAATTTCATGTTACATAACAAAAAGTCACCATGCATGAGACTCTACTTGCATTTGAAGGCTACTCACTCTAACAAGGTCAGCTGCTTTACTCGCTTATCTTATCCTTGCCATTCTACCTACGACCAACAGTCGCCTTCTCGATCACGCAACAACTTGCTGAACACACTTTCCACATCTCACTTACTCAACCCCTTCATACTATTTCGTTTTAATCACTATCTCATTTTCTACTTCTACACGCTTTCATTTCACCATAGGTATCTTATTTCATTTACACTGCCTTTGAAAAGCTCGACTAAGAAATCGGGGTCCTATTGATACATTCAAAATTTCAACACTGTCACTCCTTATCATTCTAACTGATCTCATCCCACTATTTCTAGAACTGGGACTTTCTAGAAACAAGAGTCTTACTCAAAACCAATCATTTTATCTCTTCGAACCCACGAAGATCTATTTCTATATGATTCATAACACTCTAAACAACATTTCACCTCTACGATGCATACATCATTCACTTCATAAAGATTTCTCATGAAACTTCCCCAACAAGGGGTCTCAGTCTACACCTCAGAGATCTCGTTGACATTCTAACGTACTGAAACACGACATAAACACTGGGTAGGTTAATAAGGTAGGTTAAGCACATACATGTACCTGTAAGTTCGCAATTACACTGGCCAGGTGAAATCTCAAACTTACCTTACATGACAGTCCTCAGTACCCTACTAGTCCTATCTTTATAATAGTGTCCTCCTAACGCGTCTTCTGTATTTACAATAGTGCCCTCCTAACGCATTCCCTGATTCTCAGTTGTGATTTCTACTCCCAAGTTTAAGTTTAGGCCCGTCCGGTCACCTAAGTCTCTTAAACTATGGCTCTGATACCATTTGTAACAACCCAAAAATATAATAGAACAAACATAGCATTTAAGCATGAATTTACAAAACTGGGTCCCAAAAATTTCGTTACATCATACGTAAATTAAGGTTGGCGGAAACAACCTATACACAACTGAGAATAATCTAACTTCTACTAGGGGCACCTGCACTATCACTAGCTGCTTCCGCACTCTATCTTGCGGCTTGCTCATTTATCTGAGCCTCCAATGTAACGCTTACCTGAAAAGGGTTTTGGTTTTGAAAAGCGAGGGTTAGACCATGAGGTCTAGCGAGTTCCCCCTAAAACATGTTCACAAATCATTTAAAGAAAAACATTCATTTCAAATCAGTAACGTATCAAATCATGTACTCAACAATGGTATGCACAGCGGAGAAGACCAAGGTAAACACCCTACAAAGCCGGGTACGGCAACACCCTACAAATCCGGGTACGGCAACACCCTACAAAGCCGGGTACGGCAACTCAACACCCTACAAAGCCGGGTACGACAACACCCTACAAAGCCGGGTACGGCAACACCCTACAAAGCCGGGTACGACAACACCCTACAAAGCCGGGTACGGCAACTCAAGAAGTCTTCCACTGTGCAACCCGACTCTGCCATGGCAATTTCACAAAACATGCAGTTTCACACACTTGAGGGCAATCCTCCTTTAATAGCAAAATTATACTTTTCATGGAAAACATTCGTAAAAGCTTGTAGACAAATCATGCTCATAAACATACCCTGATCAGTAAAACATAAGGCTTTCATTCACGTAAAATTCATGTAAAATTAACGGGGCACTTTCACATAATCATTTTCTTTTGGAAACACGTAAAACCGAGTATTTTAGTTAGAAAAACTCACCTGGCTAGCTTGCTCCAAAGCTCCTCACTTACACTTCCGATCTCTAGGCGGAACACCTATTATATATTAATAGCGTTCGTCATAATCCGTTCAATTATTACTCGAGTTAAATCCCGAACTCAACCCTAACTTATCTAAATTGGTAGATTACCTTCTAGTCTAAAAGTCATAATTAATGGTCTTTGCTTACCCATCCGATTGACATACTAAACCGGATCCATTAATTTACCCGACTTTAGGTTCTCAACAAAAATTATAACACTTGCTTCTAGATAACAAAACCGGATCACGTTACTAACAATATGGCCCAAATTACTAATTAGCCTATCACACCCTTATTATATAAATATAGACTTCACTAATAAACTAAGCCCAATACAATAACTAAGCCCAAAAGGACTTAATAATTTATTTGGCCCAAAACTCAATTCGGCCCAACTTAAATTACGGGTCAACTTTCGGGTCACACCGACTTTCGGTACACGCAAACTTTAGGCTCCAATTAAAATAATAAATCCGACCCTTTTCTTAAAATTACACTCCGGCCCAATTATTAACTTACCGGGACTTCATTTTCTAATTCTACACAATTTAACACAATTCCTCTTTTAATAGATACAAGCTATTCCATAACCAAGAACACACTTGAACATTTAATTTATCTTACATTATGACTAGGAAATCAAAACTATATTAATAACATTCTTATTGATTTCTCAACTTACAAAGCAACTAGAACCTAACAAATCTACCATTACTCGAAAAAGAGAGCAATGAAATGGAAGGGTTTCTTACCGGAATAAAACCTCACGAAATGGAAACTGCTGCCTAGAACTCCGGCGACCACCACTGCCGGCCACCGCCGGCCACCGTTCTCCGGCGCCGGCGAAATCCCGCCACCTTCTCTCTCTCATCGCCTATCTCTCTCTCTCTCGCAGCCTCCATCTCCTTCTCTCTCTCTCTCACGCGACCCTCTCTCTCCCTCTCGCTGCTCTCTCTCTCTCTCTCTCTCTCCGGCTGTATCTCTCTCTCTCTCTCTCCGGCTGTATCTCTCTTTCTCTCTTCGGCTGTATCTCTCTCTCCCTCTCCGGCGTCTTTCTCTTCTCGACGACTCTCTCTCTTCTTCTCGTCGTCTCTCTCTCGCCTCTCTCTCTCCTCCGTCGTCTCTCTCTCCTCGCCGGCCATCTCCTTCTCTCCCGCCGGCGTTCTCTCTGCCGGCTGCACCCACAAAACACACACAAGACACATTTCTTCTTTCTGCCTTTTCTCTCTCTCGATGACAGCCACAGTCCTACACTAAACCCTAAAATAAAAGAAAACCCTATGCTATTCTAATACTAAAATACTGCACACTCCCAAAAGAAAGGAAATTGATTTCCTACCTTTTCCCATATTGCCCTCAAACTTTCTCACAATAACCAATCAACCCCTAACTTTTATTTTTAAATTAAAACACTTAATTTGGGTTATTACATGTTTATTCTAGCAAAATTTTAATTAGTTGCTCGTTCCAGATTTGAGGGTGTTACAGTAAAATGTTGAAAGTATCTGGTAAGTATTTAGTTTCTGGATAGTTGATTTACCGGATGGTATCCGGATTACTTTGGTTTCCGGATGTACCCGGATTTGTTGGTATTTTCCGAAGGTATCCTGTGATTTATGTTTCCGGACACTATTCCGGACTGTTCCCGGATACTGATAGTTTCCGGGTATGAGTTCCGGACATCTTGTCCGGATAGTTCTACCGGGAGTGTCCGGTAAGTATTAATGTTCCGGTAAGTATTAATGTTCCGGTAACTGATGACTTCCCGGTAAGTAGTGATTTTCAATAAATTTTGACAGGGAACAATTATAACTACTTGAAATTCAATCCTAGCAGAATGAACATACTTATAACTCGATTTTAAGTATGATATGATTTGACGTATGATTTGGTTGGATACACACTTATGCTAGGAAGTAATGGATCAATAGGCACTAGTATTATGTGAACACGTGGAATAGGCGTGGGCTAATCGTAATTCCCGTGGATTTGATAAACGTGGAATAGGCGTGGCTTAATCGTAATTCCCGTTTATTTGAAATGAAAAATAGGTCGGGCTTAATGGTAATTCTCATTTCGTATTGTGATGTGAAATCATGGAATAGGCGTGGCTTAATCGTAATTCCTAATTTCTATTGGAAGTTAAGGGATATGCATGGCTTAATTGTAATCTCTACTTCCACTTCAAGAAATAGGCATGGCTTAATTGTAATTTCTTGGACATGAGCTGAAATCTAGAATCCGTGGAGATTCGTAGTGGCGCTCTGGAACATGAGATTATGACTTACTTAGTGTTTGTCATACTCATGGAATCGGGTATAATTCCCGTCATCGAAAGATGTTATGTGTACGGTAAGAAGGATTAAGATTAGGTTTATTTATATGCTTTGTTTACAATTTGGTTTTCAAAGCTTATAACGTTTTTAATTTGAAAATGAGATGTTCTCACTAGGCGTAAGCCTAATCTTTTCAAATTAAATTTTCTTACCAGGTACTAGCTCGGGAAGAGATACGAAGGGATGAGTGTCGAGGAGTACCAGAACTGTATTTTGGAGACGCTATGGAGAATTTAGTGGAACATGGTTATTTTGGAGATATTGTAGACAACCCGTATAATCTGATTTTGCTGGTTATGAATTAGATTAGTCGGTTGTTTATGATAGATCAGTTGTAATTATAGACCTTGTCACTAATTCTCCATTTATGTATGAAAGTTTTGGGAAATGTTGTGGTAGACTTTGATAAAGTTTAAGGTTTAAATTTATTGTGGCTTTAGGGTGTTTCATATAGTTATTGTTATTTGCTATTTATTAATTTTTTATAGGTTATTTGATAGGGTTCCTGAGTTTGTTATTTAATTTGAGTTTATTATTTTGATATAAGGTTTGTTAATTGTTACTAGTTTGTCTTTTACTATATGATTTCTTTCTAACCGGATTTAATTTCTTAACATCTTGCTCTTTGATTTCTTGCTATGAATAATAATGTGTAATGTGTTCATTTGCTTTTAGCTAAACAAAAATAGTAAATATGTACATAGCAGTATAATGTCTTGGTTTATCGGAAATAGTAAAAAATTAATCGAAAAACTGAAAAAGTTATATTTAGTTGATTAAACTGATCAATTTAAGCCGAAAACCGAATAACCTAAAGTCGTCTTGCTTCGGATGAGTTATTCGGTTTCAATTTTTTTCGATCTTAACTCCTAAGTGTGCCCCCAATGATAAAAGTTTCTGGATCCGCCACCGGCTACGTGTTAAATAAGAAGACACAAATGATAACAAAAGTTGGTTGAGACAACAAAGCTACAAACCTCATACCGTATGAGATTCTGTAGGTCATTTTTAGGGTCAAAGTTATGAAAGTATATGATGTGAGCTATACTTACATCTTAGTTTCAATCTGGTACAAATTTTACATCATTATGGTGTCGTTTGGTACTTTAGACAGGACTGGATATAAAAGAACAAGATCATTGTCTTACGTTTAGCATGACTCTTATGTGGAACAAACAAGAACAGAGTGGAACATGTCTGTTTCACCCCACCACATGGAATAAGGTGGAACAGACTTATACTTTACCAATATAACCTCAAAATAAAATATAATTCTCTTCTAAGACATCAAATATGCCTTATTTTCTTATTTTATTCATTTTTTAAATTTTATTTATATATTAATTTTATGCTCTTTAAACTTTCAGTTTATTGTCCTCAAAATATTATTTTATATAGTTTCTATGTTTTGACTAATTTATGTAAATTATTAAATATTAATAGTAAAAATATATAAAAGGTAGAAAATAAATCCATGAAAAATAATTCAATTTCAAAATCGCTTTCAGCCATGCCTGCAAGATAAATCTGGTTAAGCATGTTAATAGTGTCAATAGGCTCAGTGATGTTGTGTTTTTGTTTAACCGAATGATCTGTATGAAGTCTCTGCCTTAGTTAATCGAATTCAATAAGCTCTTTGGCGATATCGTGAAGATGAAGCATTACTCTACTTCTATTTCCTTGATCAATAAATTGTGGTTGCTGCGAATTTCTGTTGATGCATGTATGATGAACATTGCAATCAACTGTTTTTCTCAGATAAAACGAATCGATTTAGGGTTTGCTATGTTAGGTTGTATTGTGAAGCGTGGTCATGAACCGCTTGTGTCTACTTATAACACTTTGTTGAATGGTCTTGTTTTAGAAGATAAGATTTTAGAATTTGATGGAACATGAGATTGCGGATTTGGTGAAGAGTTTGTCGAATTGTAATCTGTTTCATGGGGATTGGGGGAGAGATGATCCTATCCACTATTCGTGTGTACAGGTTGATGAACAATTTAATTGAAAAGTAGGTAGAAAAATCATGTTTCGTATGATTAATTCATTCAGATGTGCATCGACGGTTGTTCTAACAGAGATCAAGGTGTAGATATCGCAAAAGCTCTCGATGATTCTGGTTGCGTCATCGTTTTAGGGGAAATCGTTTTCCTTAAACTTGAACAGGTTCATTGAATCAATCGGTGAGATGAGTTTTTGTTATTAATTGCAGGTAGTGAAAGCAATCAACGGACTGATGACCGGTGACGATGAACAAATATCGAAACTGGAATAAATGAAGTGGTGGAAATTAGCGATCGATGTGAAGGTGGAGAAGATGGTATGGAGAAAATGGAGTCCTTGTCCACCTATGATTATGAAATCGGATATGAATATGTGAATACAGACATAAATTGTATTTGACTTCATTAGGTGAAAACAGATTATAGATGAAATTTGTGTTTGATTTCATATGGTGAAACAATGTTAGCATGTGTTTCATCTGGTGAATTTGTGTTTTATATGGTGAATATGTACGTTTCATATGGTGAATCAACGCGTTTCATCTGATGAATAAAGTTATAGGTTTCATATGGTGAATCTTGCTACCAAAATGACGATTATTTCCCTTTTCATGTGATGAAAGAGCTTTTAATTATAACCATGGGATCAAAACTAAATTACAGCTTAGATTGGTTCTCACGGTTCTTAATCTTTTTTTAGTTCTCACATGATAACCCCTATATATATGTGTGTGCGCGCGCACGAGAAAATTAATTGAATGTGATATACTTAAGATTTAAAAAGTATGAATAAGTTGTACCAAACGGTTGATGTGAAAAATAGATTATGAGTAGACCAGAGAAAACAAGTTAGGACAATATTTTGATATATCAAAGTATCAACCCGACCAACCCGTACGGCTTGATTTGGTTGGGTTGCACTTTAGTTTGAGTTGGGTTGAGATTTTTCAAACCGCAAGCATTGGATTGGGTTATTCAAATGCTTTCAACTCAACCCGAGGACACCCCTTGTAACATTTTTTGTTTCTAAGAAAATTTAGTTACCATATGGCATTCATGGTAATAAAAAAAATATTCTAATCAAATTTACTGGTAACCTAGATACCGTGGGTTAATCATGGTAACATCTTTTCTTTCTAAGTAGATTTACTGGTAACCGATACCGTGGGGCCAATCATGATAACATCTTTTCTTTCTAAGCAGATTTACCGGTAACGGACCTGGTTAAATCGTATTGTCCCTTCGTTGTAAGCTAAAAAAATTACGTTCATAAAAGGTGCAACTGTATTGTTCTAGAAGATAAAACCGCATTTTATGGTAAAATTCACGAGTCCATCCCTAACCAAGGTATCGCCGGCGAATCATGGTAACATCTTATCATAATAAATCCATCAAGATAACAAGAATACGGACGAACATAATTTAACTGGGTTACATTAAAGTCAAGTCATGAAGACACAAATGTGAACAAAGAGAGATTACATGCAATAAAAAGTGAAAAAGAAACATTAAAAAAACATAGAAAAGGTCTATTTACAAGCATCCAAAGTGCTTTTCCATCTTTTAGGGCTTCAATTCAACAATGTGTTGGTTTGTACAGGGGATGATTTGATCAGGATTACTCAATTTGAGCTAGCCATGGATGATGGAGTTACCTTCAACTTAGATTTAAGCATTCATTCTTTAAGCTTCATGATGATGATGATGATGATGATGATGATGATGATGATGATGATGATGATGATGATGAAGATGATTGACGTAAAGAACAAGCAACAATTTGTGCCCATTGTCTCAATCTTGTCTTCATTGTCTGTGGATTGTCCCCTTCATCAACAAATCACAAATCAAAAAATTAGAATCCGATTAACAACTAATTAAAAGCATAAACAACAATTCAATAAGTTTAGTGGAAGAGGCTTATGGTTGAATATGATTGTAATTAGATATTTTGAGGCAAAATTGGTTTGTAATTTTGTATATAGCTTTGAATTTATGGTTCGTAATTGAAATTCTAGCAAATTCAGGTGAAAATCAGAGGTATAAACTATCCCCAATTGAAATTGAAGTTAGAGAAAAGGATTACCGCGGCTGAATACTCCGCCGTGAGGGCTGTCCAACGGAGAAAACAGATCGGATTCGGAGACGGAAGGTGAATATGAAGAGGCGGAAGAAGAAGACGACATGGACGATGAATTCGAGATCGTATCGTGATATTGCTTGTTGACGGCGTAATACAAACCTAACGCCGGCAAAGTACTTGAAAGTCGATCATTCGATTCATCAAATCCAAACCCTAGCTCGATACAAGCTTTGAGCTCAACAATATCCTCATCGGTAACACTCTTGTTCCGCCGCCGACGGCGGTGGTCGTGTTTTTCCTTCCGCTTAAGCCATTCCTCGTCTCGGAGTATGTCCGGCGACCACGACTTGTGTTTGTAGAGAGGAGAGGGCGCCGGTGGACGCACAGCGGCGACGGGGTGAGGTGGCGGCATAGACCGGTCTCCCTGACCCGTTAGGGTGGGGACCCTGTGAGTTAGTTTGTCCGGTTCTGGAATCGAAATTGGTTGTTTTGACGAAAAAAACCGGAGTTATAATAGAGCGGAGATGTGGACCACACCACGTAAAAAATATATTTTTTCCCGAAGAATATAAAATGATTTTAAACTATAATTAAATACTCTAATAATTAATAATAAAAAATAGTTTTTCTGGAAATATCAGCCTTCGAGTTTGACCATGATTGGAGACGTAGTCCATTTTTGTGAGTCAATATTCAGAATTTAAAGGCATTTTACAAACAATTCCCGGAAATTTTACCTAATTTGTTTTATATAGAGGGCTAGTTTAGCTGTTTAGGTAAATGTCGTACCATTTTTTATATTGATTGATGTCTATATATTATGTATTACTGTATTAGTTATGTACCCGTGCAAGACAGTGTGAATGTATCTCATTCATTTTGTTTAAGCTTCCTTAATTATCTTATCCATAATTCATCTATGAACTTTGATTAAGAGAAACAAAAAATAGATTACCCAATATTCATATACAAACCAACATTATGAACAACTTTAAACAAAAATTAGTGTTTTATCCATGAACTTGGATAAAAAAATTACAATCGAAGTTCATAGAAAAAACAACGCTATAAGCTTTTAAAAAAACACCATATTAAACAAGAGAATCTTTAAAAATGAAACATTATTATCTTCTAAGACTATCCACACCCCTGCAAGACAATACTCATTTCTAAAATGTCACATCAGTTTTGCAATAACATGTTTCATATTCATGTAAGACCAAACTCCTTTCTAAAGTAATAAGTTATAATATAAATAATATAGATAATTATAATATAACTAATAAAATAAATTAATTATAAAGTATATTTTTTTGATGTTTGTGTACGTTTATCTATTAGTATTTGTATTTTCGTAATTTTTATATTAATGTACTTTTATTTTAGTAGTTTAAATAAAAAACATTGCATAAAAATATCATTTTTTAAATAAAGCATGGGTAAAAAATCTTAATAAAAAAAATAATGTTCAAATAAACTAATAAATTAATTAAATTTAATAAACATATTATTAATTAATGTTTAAACAAACAAATAAATTAATTAAATTAAACAAAAATGGATTTGTTTAATATATATGTGTTTGTGAAAGATTTTTTTAATTGTGAAAGAAGTGGCTACACTTGCAAGACCTTGCAAGCCACATGGCATGCCATGTCACCTTGCAAATGCCTTGTGCAAGACGTGTATGGATGCTCTAAAGTTAAAATAAAACATGATTATATTTCAGATTTAAAAACAATTTGTTTTAAAATTGTCTTCCCCGTTTAATTATTTTCTTTTTTTATTATTTTATAACCTTCTATTTAATCATAATTGTTGATAAAAAAATGAATGATTTAAATGGGTTTGTAAATTAATCATATGTGTTTGGTTGATGAAAGATTGTGACTATATATATAATTTTAATCAAAATTAGTTATTTATTAATTTGCAATTTAATGGGTTATTACATTTTTTTTAAAACAAATGATTGCAAAAGTGACGTATGGCTTATGTGACTTATGTCTATAATGGCATAGTTATTTATTTATTTTAATATTTAATAATTTTGTTTTATGGTAATTAATTAAGAAACCGTGTAATTAAAGGGCCCCCATTTTACTTAGAAATGAATCTTTGTATTCATTACGTGTGAGTTTTAATAAAGACTTTCTTTACCACCCATCCCAAGGGTTGAGTTCAAGTAAGTAAAAGCATAAATTCCTTTTTTTTAATGTAAAAAATACTCTTTCTTCATTAATATTGTTTTATTTTATATGAAAAATTAGAATTTTGAGTTTGAGATTAGTTCAGGACAAGAAAATTAAAAAATAAAAAACATCCTAATAATCATTTTATTTGTATAGGGGTGACAAAAAGTGACCCAACCCAACCCACCAACCTAATCTGAACCCAACCAAATAGTAGTAGGTTGGATTGAGATTTTCAATCCATTTAAGTTAAATGGGTTAACCCGTCTAACCTAATTAATAAATGAGTAGGGTTGGGTTGAAATTTTCGACATGTTTCCAACCTGATTTCAACCCATTTACAACTTTTTTTAACTTATTTACAACCTGCTTTGAACCCATTTACAACTTGTTTGTAACTCGTTTACAACCTGCTTTGAACTCATTTACAACTTGTTTGTAACTCATTTATAACCTGCTTTGAACTCATTTACAACTTGTTTTAATTTTACTGTCATTATTTAATTATAATTAATAATTAAAAACTTAATAAAAAAACTAAATATGATAATCATATTATGATTCCACTAAATGACTAAAGACTAAAGAGAAGTTGGAGTCGGTGAAAGTGAAAGTCGAGTTACTTAGAATTTAGAAACTTATTTGTTTGACTGGTTGTGTTTTATTGAAACTTTGAACAATTTATTTCACTTTATGGTTGTGTTTTATTGAAACTTTGAACAATTTATTTGGCTTTGTGTTTGTGACTTATGCATTTGTCATGGAATTATGTTTTAGTCATTTTTTATTTTATCTAAAGTTTTAAAATTAAATGGGTCAACCCATTTATTAAATAGGTTGGGTTGAGAAAATAATAAACAAGTCAACATGCTACCAACCCATTTAAGTAGCAAGTTGGATTGGGTTAAAAATCTCAATCCATTTACTTAAACAGATTGGGTTGGGTTGAGGTTTTCAACCCAATTAATAAATGGGTTGAACTCGAACCCAACCCAACCCAACTTGACCTATTTACACCCCTAGTATGGTATATATGCATGTTTACATGTAATTAAAGATGTTTCTTGGTTACTATGCATGTGTACATGTTATGTACATATGTGTATCGGACAAATTACTTGTATGCACATATGTATGTTGTACAAATGAATGGTTATTAGAGTGTTATTCAGTTTTTCATTCTTTTACGGTTTTCTCCCAAACTAGACCAGTGAGTTTGCATCTCAGGTTTAAAACAAGTGGTATTTGAAAAAAATAAACACGATAACCTATCAATATGTGCTCGATAAATCACCAAAATTTTCTTGTATATAGATTACGAAAAGATGAGCAACTTAAAAAATATTTTTTTTATTTGGATTATAAGTAAAAAAAAAGTTATAAATGCTACTACATGCATACACGAATAGTACTCGACAAAAATGATAATATCTCGGTAAAGCATCAAATTTTGGCAACGTGTAGATTTAAAAAAAAACAAGCAACTGAAAAAATATGTTACTACATGCAATGTTCTAAATAGCTTAAGGCGTGGTGGTACATTCAAGCATCAAAGCAAGGCCAAGACGTTTTTCAAAACATGACTTAACTAAAAATTCAAAGGATATTTAAAATAGAGATTTTGTATCCTATTTTTCTGCAACAGTATTAACTTAACGGACAACAGCTTGTGGCGTCTGACGTATATACCGAACCGGTAAGAAAATTTGAAACCCTATCACCTTAAACAGAGGCACAGCTATGAAGGCACCAATGGTGTCCCGTGCACCCACTCAATCGATTCTGCAAGTATGGTTCTTAGTGTATGAAAAGTGAACCTACTAAACTTTGAGGGATGCTCCGAGATATTAGAAAATACACAGGACATCAACAAAAAAAATAAAAAAGTCTCGTGAAATCAACCAAAAAACTTAACAACCCCCTCGAACCAACCAAAAAACTTTAAAAAATCCTTCAAAAAAGTGGAATTCAACTAAAAACACATCTTAGACCATAAGTACCCGTACCCAATAAACCCAATGCACCCACTTGCCACCTCAGCGCCACATCAGCTTTTCTCTTTCCTACCCTCCTTACCCAATCCTTACCCAAAAGTAGAGTACCAGTACCCAATGAACCCACTTGCCACCTCATCTTTTTTAATTCTTTTATTTATACATTTAATTATTTAACAAAATAAAAATATTTATATATTTTTTAATAAATAAAAATAAGATATATAATAAAAATAAAAATTCATATCATTCATTAAAAAAATAAAAATTACAAAATACAAAACACTAAAAAAATAAAAATTACAAAATACAAAACACTAAAAATTATGATATTTTCTAATTTTCTTTTTTCTCGCTAAAGTAGCCCTCAAAACGTCTCCCGAAAGGTGATTATGCCGGGCTATGAAAAACTCGAAGTCTTGTTGATATCGTTTTTCTCGTTCGAGTTCCAACTTATCTCGTTCGAGTTCGAGTTCGAGTTTTTTCATTTTGTACTCCATTGTACCCTCAATATGCTCGTTGAACGAGTTTATGGTCGTCAACAACTGAGTAACACTTTCGTCCGGATTCGACCCGGTCGTATTACTCGTTGATGTTTTTTTTGCCTTATTTCTCCCGATGGGTCGTTGAAGTTGCTCGACCTCGTCGACCCGAACATCTTCATCGTCATCATCGGAAGGTTTGGTACGTTTTGAACCCCGGGATGAATTTGTCGACATCGTTGGAACCGGTGACCATTTTGGACAAATTTTTAGGACATCCCAAGCTTGTTCATGGGTGAAAGCAACCGCAAAATCCCGTTGGTACCGGTGGTGTGCCATTCGTGAAATGTCGGCTTCACTCATTCCGCTTGATCTATTATTGACCAAGTTATTGTAGATGCCGGCAAAAAACGTAATTTTCTTGTTGAGGTCTTTGAACTTGTTGTTCAGTTGATGAAATGATCTATAATCTTGGCGACCCATAGAATTATAGAACACCTTCGAGATTCGGTTCCAAAAACTGTCTACCGAACAACAACAACAACAACAACAAAAACAACAACAACAAAAATATTACCACCGGTTTGTGCGTTTCCGACAACGGGGTCCTCCGAAACGTCAACCCACGCCGACACTAACGCCACTTCCTCCTCTTTAGTCCACACCTGTCGTTTTTGCCTTGTTTCAAATTTTTTCTTTTTTCCTTTTTGCGTTGGTGTCGGGTTTGATGGTTCCGGGATTGATTGTTGTGTGGAGATCGATTGTGGTGTGTGCGGTTGTTGGGTTTCAGGAACAAAGTCGTCGTCGAGATCGATTGCGGGTTGAGGAAGTTGGTAATTGGCGGGAGTGAAACCTTGTTAAATCAAACCAGGATATGTAAATTGATGAGGAAGATACTGGTGTTGCAGAAATTGTTGAGAAAACGCTTGTTGCGGAATATATCCTTGTTGAGAAAACGGTTGGAAGCCAAACTCCGGGTCTTGTTGCGGTGTTTCCGATCGGTTACGACGGGATGTAGATGTGGTGTTTGGATTCATGATGAAATTTGAGAGAAATGAAAGAAGGTGTTGAATTTGAGAGAAATGGAAGAAAGTATGTTTTGGTGTAAAAAAATAAGATGATATAGGTTAATATATATAGTGTGATTAATTTGAAAAAAAAATTAAAAAAAAAATAATTTTGTAAAATAGCCGTTTACCAACGGTATTATTTAAAAAAAAATAAAAAATTAAAACCTCAACGGGTTGATCGGGTTGGTGAACCCGGTAGCCGAACCCGCTACCTACCCGATCACCCCCCGTATGGCTGCCCGATCATACCCTCTCGAACCCGATGCCACATTGGAACGAACCCGCACCCGTACCCGAGGCCGGTACGGGTGGCCTTGTGACTTTGCAGACCTTTGATTAACCTTCAAGGTGCATCCGGGCTACTGACCTAAAATGTAATAAACTATAGGGATGGAGTTGCCATTGGCAGCAAAAATGGCTTTTTTCATTTATTGCAGCATCTTTATATGTAACTATACATACTATAAAATTCATCCATTAACAATTCACAACTTGCTACAAATTCAAAAAGAAGCCCAAAATCTCTAGCCCTTTTGTGTGGTGTTGTCTGTAATTGCTACAATGCTGTACAATTTTCACATAGTATAATCGAAAAACCCGCATTCTTGGGTCGAAAAACTATCATGCCACCTGGAGAATCCGACTCCCGTCCTCCTCGGCAATCTTTGGCGGTGATATTATCACCTTTACCCGAAACGCTACCTGTAGAATACACGTAGAAATGACAACTTCTTGATGAAATTAGAACAAAATATGTGGTTTAATTTTAAGGGTCGGCTCAACTGGCAAATAAAGACTTTAAATAGGCCTTGGGACTCCTCCCCATAGGTTGCCGGTTCGAGTTTCCTCAAGCACACTGGGGATTTTCCTGACTGTTATCTTTACGGGCCCATGGGATTAGTTGAGGTGCACACAAGCTGGCTCGAATACCCACGGTTACCCACAAAAGAAAAAAGATGTAGTTGACTTTTGATCTTGAAAAGTCAAAATGCATCTTATTTTTATTATGAGCTTGTGTTAATTACCTTCTTCTTTGGGCCAAATTCGAGGATGTCTGATGGATGAAAACGAGCTGGGGAGTTTGGAGGCACTCGATATCGCCTATCCTCGTTACTGTAAAGTGAAGAAATTTGGATTTTTAGATATCCCTTCATGAAAAGATGCAAGATTTACATAGATGCATGATAAATACGCAAAAAAATCGGATTTTCTAGATAGCCCTTCAAGAAAAGATGCAAGATTTACCTAGATGCATGATAAATAAGAAAAAGAACGGATTTTCTAGATAGCCCTTCAAGAAAAGATGCAAGATTTACATAGATGCATGATAAATACGCAAAAAGATTGAAGTATCTAGATACCCTTCAAGAAAAGATGCAAGATTTACATAGATGCGTGAAGAATATGCAAAAAAGATCAGATTTCCTAGATATCCCTTCATGAAAAGATGCAAGATTATATATATATGTGTGTGTGTGTGTATATATATATATGTATGTATATATGCAGAAAAGTTCACATTTTCTGGATATGCCTTCATGAAAAGATGCAAGATTTGCATACATGTATGATATATATATATATATATATATATATACATAGGGAGAGAGGGGAGGGGGAGGTTCGAACGAGAACAATAACTAAATAAGAGTACAAAAACAGTCAAATCACATGCAAAATCACATATGATTTTAGACTAACGGTCAACGCAAGGGTATGCAGGCCAACCTGGCCTGGCAACCAATGGCGCGTAAATCCCATGTGATTTTAGTATAAAATCATACGTGATTGGACTATTTTCTTATTCTTGTATTTAGTTATTGTTCTCATATGAACCTGAATCTCTCTCTCTCTATATATATATGCAAAAGATCAAATTTCCAGATATCCCTTCTAGATGTATGATAGATAGGCAAAAGGATGAGACTTTCTGAGAGTTTCGCCTCTCTTTAACTTACTCGGTGATATAGGTACCATTTTCACTCCTTAAATCAGTTACATAAAAGGCACCATCTTTGCAGCTTATTCGAGCATGTAGTTTTGAAATCTAAGATCAAAGAAGAACGCTATTTAGGAATGGAGAACCGAGATGGCTTTATCAAACAAAAGTTATGCAAAATAAGCGAAAACGAACCTCTGGTGAAGAGATGACTATCGAATTTCCAGGAATACTTGTATGTGGTATGCTCCTATAACAAGAAAGATTACAAGATTACCCTTGAATGCAAATCCTTTTGAATAGATTTTGAATCTCTCGAGTTTATCGCAAGACTTACCCAACAATGCAGGGTATTTTCTCATCACGGCTTAATGAAATAGGCGCTGAATCAGCATTCAGACTTCCAACCGGAAGTAAAAACCAACTATAAAACACGAAAGAAAAGTGTTAGTGCATAAATGTATTGAAAATTTAAATGTAATTGTAAAGAGTCAAAGTAATAGTCAAGGTCAAAGGTCTTGTAATAGTTGTAAAGGTCAAAAGTCAATGTAAAGTGTTGTAAAAGTCAAAGGTATAAATACCTTTGTGTAACGGAGTTGTGTAAGAGAGTCTAGCATATGTGACATTTGTAATATTGAGACTTTCTAGAGAGAGAGAAAGTGGATCTCACTCTAATACTTGTAACTTTCTCTCAATCAATACAAGATATCATTGCAAATCCTTTGTTACTTGAATTCACAAAAAGACATTTAATAAAAACCCTCCAATGTAAAAACATATGTGAAGCGAATCATTACTCACTCGCCACTAAGAGCGCGCTCCAAAGCATCGTCATCTCTAAACCAGTTTTGCAGTTCGTCGTTTGCCTGCATAATCGGTTTTCCCGTTAGTTTTTAGAACATGACCTATATAAATGTGTTACAGTGACGTCTTAACAAGTTTTTTTAAAAACAATTTTAAAATAAACTACCTATTAGTAATTTTATATGACATTATTTAAAAAAAGTATCTTATATATAGATAAAAACATGTTCATAGGACACTTCTCAAAAACGCCTTCTAAAAGAACACCGGACAAGCATTTGGTCCTATAAACTGAAGTCCTATAAAGCAGTCTATTAAGACATTTAGACATATTTGGCGTCCTATAAAGTCGATTTTGTTGTAGTGACAGGGACTGGAGCTATTTACTTTATCAGTAAGCCTGCATTGTTGTGGTCTCCCTTCAAGCTTTGAGCTGCAAAAGAAAATATGGAAACTTAGAGCTGCAAAAGATGAAGAAATTTTAAGTTTGATAAATGGATTCTCAGATATCACTCACCCATTGCCACCAAGAACCCAACTAAGCATCAATGGCATTCCAATATCAATGAAAAATCTTCCACCAACTCGTCCAGGATGCGGTATTCTGAAGTTTGTTAAAAACTGCAAATCGAAAATGTTATACACAAAAAACTGGTAACGGGTGTCGGATTTTTTGTGTAATTTGGGCGGGTCTTTTTTTGTAACTCTTACCGACAATGGGCCAAGCCCGATGCCCAAATACGCCTTGTAAGTTGATGCCATTATTGCAGCCATTCTTGCCAATCCGTGAATAACTGCAACCCGAAGTCTTCTGGCATCTTCGTATCTAATGAGATGAAGAAAGAATCCTTAGATAACCGAAAAAAGATCCATTCTACCTTAAGATATCGGATTTCTACCAAAGATTGTTTGGTTGATTTTCCATTAAGTCATGTATGAATGAAGTTGTCTGTGTGTGGATTAAAAATCCGGAAAGCTTTTGCTTCGAAGGGTTTTCTTATAGATAAATGGATGCGTGTTTTTTAATTGGGAGGGAAAAGCTTGGAAAAAAAACTTGGCTTTATGAAAGCTCTCCCCTAGAAGCTTACGAATAAGCCACTTTCTATATCATTAAGCCACTACCAAACAGTTGTGTCCCGTTAAGCTCATTAAGCTGCTAACAAACATACCCAAAATCTTACCTCCTTAGAGAAGAGACGATGTCTATAGGAGCTCCCGACTCAGTGCCTTGCCTCCAAGCTTTATCAAGCTCAAGTGCTAGTTGATAGCTATCCTGTAAAAACATCAACAAGAAATGTTCAACTAATGTTCTAATTTATGGGACGGTTAAAAAGAAATGCATTTTATTTTATTTTTTGGTGATAGTGGGTGTCCGGGGCCCACTTGCATGCACCTTGACGAGAACCCACTGACAGCTAGGAAAATCCCGAATCCCAGTGGCCCTGAGGAGACTCAAACTGGCGACCTATGAATAGGAGCACCAAGTCCTCGCCTTTATTAAGAAACGCTTAAATTGCTTCTAAAGTTGTATTTAGTTATAACGTTACCTCAATTGCCATGCAACCTCCTTGACCCAAGTTAGGTTGCATTGCGTGGACCGAGTCTCCAAGCAAGGTTACACGACCCTTTCCCCATGTAAATTTTGGGGAGCGATCAAATATATCTCGCCTTAAAATTGCGTCTTCATCCGTGGCAAGCAATAAATCCACCACGTTATCGCACCAACCTCCAAAGATTTCAAGTAATCGTTCCTTTTTACCTGAAAAAGACATCAACAAAAGTGTCCATCATCAAAAACGGAAGCTTTAGGGTTTGATATAAGCATTTATCATGGAACTTCTAAAATCTTGAAGCAACCTATATTATGTTATCAAAATTCCGCTTGAACAAATTACAACAAAATCGGCTTTATAGGACGACAAAAGATGCCTAAATGTCTTGATAGATTGTTTTTATAGGACTTAAGTTTATGCGACCAAACAATTGTGAGTCCTATATAAAGGTGTTACAATAAGAAGTTAAGATGTATTTGGGTATCTAACAAGTTTTTAAGACACTTGTTCTTATAAAACACTTTTTTCAAATAATGTCACATAACAAGACTAACAGGACACTTTATTTCAAAAATGTATTAAAAAACTTGTAGAACGCCCAAAAGCGTCCTATCAACTTCTTGTAACACATTTATATAGAACTCACAATTGTTTAGTCCTATAAAAACAATCTATTAGGACACTTACTGTTCGGTTGGTTTTCCATCAAGTCCTGTACGAATAAAGTTTTTGTTTGGATTAATCTGTCTATATAGATTGCAAAGGTTTTTTGTTTGAGAGTTTTTTCATAGATGGAATGAGCATGTTTTTTAATTGTGAAAGGGCAAGTTCGGAAAAAACTTGGCTTTCTGCATAAAGCTCCTCCTAGAAGCTTACTGAATAAGCCACTTTCTATATCATTAAGCCACTACCAAACCGTCATGTATAGCTGACCGAATAAGTTGTTAGTCCCATTAAGCCCATTAAGCTGCTAACAAACAAACCCTTAGGCATTTAAAAGAGGTATTACCATTGGGTTTATCAGAACCACCAGCTGGTTCGTTATGAAATGCATACCATTGCATCTTTCCGCCACCAACATCTGAAGAAACAAAGTATTGTTTGTGTCCTAAGAACACCCGATACCTAAAAAACAAAACGTAAATTGATCAATAAATACGTTGAAAAAAGATGAACTTTTAAAGACAAAAAAAGAGCACATACCCAACTGTATTGATATCCGGGGGTATAAAATCAGCAATCCCAGTGTAACAAGTGTAGCCTGAGTACGTGACATCCTTCGGCCCAAACAAATTCTTTCGTACCTTTTTATATCCAAAGATTTGTGTCAAATAACGTTAGCGTAATATATAAAATGCAATTATACGGGTCATAGAAAATGGCATACCTTTGACCATATTCCATCTGCACCAACTAGAAGATCGCCTTCAAATTGTTGTCCATTTTCAAGAGTCACGGAAACCTAAATTACAGCATACCATATGAGCATCTAATACAGGTCTAAATGTTCTGATAGACTGCTTTGTAGAACTTAAGGTTATAAGACCAAACAATTGTGCGTCGTATAAAAGTGTTACAGTAAGTTGATTGGACGTTTTTAGGTGTCCGAAAAGGTTTTTAAGATACTTCTGGAAAAAAAAAATGTCCGATTTGCTTTTTTTTATAGAACACTTTTGAGGGGTTATCATCTTAAATAACCACCCGACTAAATTTTCTCACAAAATAGCTAAGAAACCCGCAAGAGCTCTGCAAGGCATTTTCCTTTGAAGCTTGCAACTTCGGCTTGCCTTTTGTGCGTAGACGCAAGTGATTACGTTTTTTAGGTGGACCCACTTTTCATTGGATGTGTCAGATTTGTAGGAAAAGTCTCTTGCGGCGTTGATTTGCGGTTTCTTGGTTATTTTGTGAGAAAAAATTGTGAAGTGGCTGTAAAGTAAATGTTGTTTTCATGAGGTGGCCATTTGAGATATAACCCCCTTTTGAGAAGTGTCATATAAGACACCTTTTCAAATTATGTTACTTAACAAAACTAACAAGACACTTTTTCAAATAATGTTACATAAGAAAAACTAGTAAGACACTTTTTCAAATAATGTTATGTACGTAAAGAAACTAATAAGACGTTTCATTTCAAAAAGCGTCCTCTCAACTTATTGAGGGCATGTTTGTTTGCAGCTTAATGAGCTTAATGAGACTTATAGCTTATTCGGTCAGCTATACATGACTGTTTGGTAGTGGCTTAATGATATAGAAAGTGGCTTATTCACTAAGCTTTTAGGAGGGAGCTTTATGCATAAAGCCAATTTTTGTCCAAACCCGTCTCTCCCAATTAAAAAACATGCTCCTTCCATCTATGAAATAACCCTCCCAAACAAAAACCTTTCCAACCTATACACACAGATTAATCCACACAGACAACTTTATTCATACAGGACTTAATGGAAAACCAACCAAACAGCCCCTGAGACACGTTTAGCTAAGGTGGATGCTTGTTTTGTCCTATAAAGCAGTCTATTATGATATTTAGACGTATCTGACGTCTTATAAAGCCGATTTTGTTGTAACGAGACCCGTTCAATGAATACTGAGAAGAGTTGTATCGAAAGAGAAAAGTGAATATAAAGTGAAAAAGGGTTCAAGATTCTTTCTACCTTGTCACCATGATCTTCGAAGTTGACTACATTGCTACCATTCAAAATGATATCTTCTCCAACAGCATCAGCTAGAATCTTTTGTAACGTCATTCGGCTTATAACTCGGGTAACTGGAAGGCCTCGTTCCACTGCAGGAGTGAATGTATCAAACTTGATATACCTGATCACCAACTATATACATCAATTAAGGTGATTGATAACGTATAAATTTCAGAACCGAGCAACAAAACAAAGCAAAAAGATGGGTAAAATAGGAAAATACCAAGTTCAATGCAGTTTCCACGTACCATTTATGGTAAAAACATGAGGTCTAAGGGGTGGTTTGACACTGAATGGTTTGGTGCAGGATGATTAAGTGGTCACTGGTCAGAATGATTAAGAGGCACTTATGATATAGTGCATAATGAAATATGGTTGTTTGGTAACTGTTCAGAATGAAATTAAGTGGTTAAGGGAGGTCGAAGATACAAAATTATTCATAAGGTTTTAGAACCCATTAAGAGGCAGACTTTTTTTCCCAACGATTCACCTCTTAGCAATTCAGAGGTTACATCTTAATGGAACTATTAAGAGGTAAACAAACAACCCCTAAGATGATCTAGAGTTCTCCACAGTGTTAACTACAGCAAAATCAGCTTTATAGGATGCAAAATATGTCTAAATTTCTTTATAGAACTCAATTTTATAATTGAAAGTTTTTGCCAAAAATGCCCCTCCCATTAAAAAAACATGTGTTCTCCATCTATGAAAAACCCCACAAAAATAAAAACTTTCCCAATATTTGGATTTTATCTTCCAATTATAATAATCTAATCCATAAATACAGAAATCAGTGATGAAACTGTGATTGTAAATGAATATTATAAAAACAAGTGCTTACCAATTACCAGAAACACCATCAACCAATCCATTAATCCTTTGACCAGTGATGCAACCAGCCTTCATAACTTCATCAGCAACCTCCAAATCAATGGCTTCCAAAGCAGCCAAAGCATTGCTTTGTATCTGAATCGGACCTCTGTACTGTCCTTCACCTCTTATCGCACTCAAATCCCTCTCAAAAACCACCACCGAAAACCCTTTCCTCTTTGCCGCCAAAGCAAACACCAAACCCCCAATCCCACCGCCTGCCACCAACACTCTCACGTTCTTCTTCTTCTCAGCCAAAGAACCCCCACCGCCCTCCGCCGCCGTCTCCCGCGGCGGCGCCGCCGCTACAGCTTTAACTTTTGAAGAAAAACTGGTTTTCTTGAAAACCCCACTTTCTTGTTTCTTCTTTGTTTGGTTTTTGGGGTGAATTGAGTGGAGGAATTCGATTGGGAATTGGGTTTTTGAGTGGAGTGTTGTTGTTGGGTTGATTGAGCTGCAAAATACATGGCAATTCGACATTTTTTTAATTTGGGTGTTCAAGAAAGTGGATAAAGATTCAAACTTTTTTGCTGGTTTTGTGATTCTTGAATGGAGAGAATTGTTGAAATTAAAGATGGGAATTGGAAGAAGGTTATTGGGGATTGAGGTAGTGGTGGTGGGTCAAGTGGGATTGTGAGCCAATCCATGGAGGAGACCTGGAACATGGAGAACCAATGATAGAGATTCTTGAAAGCCATGTGGCAGTTTCCTGCTGTTCCACTCTTTTTTAGAGCAGAAAATATCTCTATGGCGGTATTATAGTATTTCATAGTATATTTGTGGCATGTATTGAATGATTAATATCATCTGCACCCCCTATACAATCACTCAATTCCAATAATGGCCCTTAGGATTTAAGTTTTTATACTTTGACCACCTATAACATCAAGTTCAATGACCCCTCCAAAGGCATGTTTTGCAAAATAACTCTTCTTTGGAGTGGTGGATCCATGGTTTTTTTCTTAGTGAGAGCACCTTTTTAAGGTAGATTAAATGTTTATATAAATGTTCGATGTATTTTTAGTCTAAATCCACCGTTTCAAAGAATTTTTAAGTTTTTGTTATTATTGATTTCAAGAAACTTTAAGTTTTTTTGTCCATTTCGAAAGACTTTAGGGTCCGTTTGGTTCGTAGGAATGGAATGGATTGGATTGGATTTCATATAGGGATTTGGATTTGGATTGGGGAGGATTTGAAATCCAAATCCCTCCAAATCCATTTCATTACTGCAAACCAAACGGACCCTTAGGGTTTTTTAGTTGATTTCGAGGGTGTTTTTTTTTGTTGGTTTTGATACACTTTTTTTGGTTGATGGGGTCCCAAACGAAAAATTACTAGGGGAAACCAAGGAAGAAAGTTAAAAAGATGTGTTTTTACCTAAGAAATTTCACATTTTTTCCCTTTTAACGACGGTCCATTCCCCACGACTTCTACATTAGATCTGCCCCTCCTTTAGTGTATTTCAAGAATTTTCAAAAGTAAACTCTTTTGAATCCATGACAAATCAAATGAAGATTAAAAGTTATGTTGGTAATTAAAAACTCATATAAGGTCATTTATCCAAATTACTCAAATCACTTACGATGGTAGATCATGCGTCATTGTGACCTATTAATTTTATGTGTGCTCAAAAAAGGATGTTTACTTTCCATTTTGCTTGCTTGTAAAGCTGGTAAATATCATTTTCTTCACTGAGCGATAATATATTTATTTGTTGTGTGTTCAGAGGTATAGATTTAAACGTTTAGGTGTTAGAGATATTATAGACCGTAATTTCAAGGTCTTGTGGAATTCAAAGTTAAAGTGAAGGGGCCTATGTAGATTACGTCATATGTTTTGTCGATGAAATTGATCATTGACGTTATCTTAGGACATATGCGTTTTTAAATAAATAACTTTTCTAGGTGTTTATTAGTCATTTATTTTTAAAACATTGTCTGCTTTAAGTTTTGTTTATGAAACAAAGAGAAGTACGATAGGGGTTTTTTATATTATGTATCGTGGCATCATCTGTAACATATGTTAATAAAAGCAAACAATTCTAAAGGACTTATATAAGAATACATAAAATGAAAGTATTGGAATATTAGTTGATCTTGAGACGACTAGTCCTTTCAAGTTTATATGGAATATTTGCTCTAAACGTGTTTTAATATCGTTCATTTTTATTTAAATTATGGGTTCATTTTGCCATTTTACATTATAAGTTCAGTTAGCACACTCACATTCACTTCTCCTTAAATCTCTCATTAATTCAATTTTTTTAATTTATACGTTACATTAATATCCTTATAATTAGGTATGTAGTTTACTTTTAATCCCTTATTTTTTTATTTTTTATTTTAGACTTTTATCATATAAACATAAATAATGTATATGAACTAAAATGCATTAAAAACATTTCTATTTTTTACAAATTATACCATTGTAATCGATTCGTCAATACCTTCGAAATGAACCCAATATTGAATATTTTTGTATTTAATTATTTTGGTAAATATCATAAATATATACGAATTAATGTGTCGTGATTAGTATGAGATTTGTTGAAATTAGTATTGGATTTGATACAAATAATCACTAAATTATCGTGATTTTTTTTTTGCAATTTCATATCAATTTTTACTTCAAAATCGAATTCCTTCGACGAATTACAATTCTATCAAATTTCATTCTGTCAACGAAACACCCTTAGAATTATCATAAGAGATTTAATTACATGGAAATAAAAATATATCACTTATCAACTGACTTTTGGATTATGAGTTCGAACATTTTTCAAAAATATAAATATGCAAATATTTTAGTATAATATATTTAATTATTTATATTTTCTTAATCATGATTATATTATTTTCTCTAATTTTTTGACCAATTAACCATATTGATCTTTATTTTTATACATCTGGTATGCGATTTAAAAGCGTGTAAATATGAACATGAAACAAAATTATTTTTTTTGAATTCTCGGCTTTAGATTTGAGACATTAATCCCAGCATACGTATATTAAGGTCCAACATGTCCCGTCTCTTGGCTCTTTTGGAGGGTGATTCAAAGGGGGTTTCACATGTCTTAACACTCTGCTAGGCCACAATTGACAAAATTATTCTTAGTTATAGTTTATGAACCTCGTGATGGATTTGGTACATGCCTACCTTTACCCTTAACTCAAATGAAAGCAAGAAATCGCATCAGTATATGCTCGTCTGATTCTAGACCTTCATGATACATACAGATTACTAATCACAACCATTAATACATTTCAAATCCAACGAAGATCAACAAAGGTTTCGCACATAATATTGGAATTTATGGGTTAAATTTGGTAAATAAGAATACAAACAACAACAATCACAATTACAAAGTCATTTCGACAACAAATCAACAAGCATCATCTGACCAAATCGACAACCAGAAAGAATAGTGAAGAACAGCGAAGAAGAAAGGACAGATCCGGTCTCCATTTGGTTAGAAATATGTAGATCGAACCCAGTTTAAAGGTCGATCTCAGTTTAAAATGGATGTACCTTGATTGGAGATCGATTTGGTTGCTAATCTGTAGATCGACCTGGTATGGAGATCGATTTGGTCATCCCTTTGGTGATCGATTTGGTCTGAAGATGATTTGGTCATGGATTTGATTGATAATCTGGAGATCGACACCTTGAAGATGGACTTGGTTCGAGATTAACAGGCATGAAGGCGAGATTCTGGATGCTATTGAGGAAGGGATAAGTTTTCAGAGGACGATTGGAGATGGAGATGGAGCTCGATCGATTGGAGATGGAGATGAGTTGGAGATCGATTGGAGATGGAGTGGGTCTTGAGTCGCACACAGAGATTTGAGATGGAGGTCGATGGAAATAAGTGAAAAGTGATTAGGTTTCCACTTTCTCGGTCAGACGAAAATAAGTGAAAAGTGGATCTGATTGAAATGAAAAAACAGACAGTCTTATTTAGCAAACCTCTGACCGAAAAAGTGATAAGGGTCATTTAAGTGCTTATTTCTTAAAAACAAACAGTCCCTAAATAAGTAATAAAATACAATTGTTCATAAACATAAGTGTAAGATATAAGAATACTACCAAGTGCTCTATTAGGTTTTCCCTTTTTCATTTTATTACATGTTTGTCTTTGTAACCGGTCCGGGTCCCAGTCTCGATCAAAAATACTTAGGCCCGATTAAGTTTTGCAAGGCCGCGTTACCGGTCTTGGGTCAGGTCCAAATCAATTCCTGTTTTTTTGTATTTCAAAAATTGATTTTTGAAGAATTTGGTCAATCAAATACACTAACAAATATATTTTGATTATAATTTGGTCATTCAAATACTGTAACAACCCAGAATTTAATATGTCAAGAATGCATTTCTGAATGGCGATCTCGAAGAGGAAGTCTACATGAGACTCCCTCCAAGTGTGACCTCCCGTCAGGGACATGTATGTCGACTACGAAAAGCCCTCTATGGCCTCAAACAAGCTCCTCGTGCTTGGTTTGAAAAGTTTAGCAACACTGTCATCTCATTGGGTTTTTCTCCAAGTAACTATGATTCTGGCCTGTTTACTCGGACTACTGTTGCAGGTACTATCTTACTCCTGTTGTATGTTGATGACATGATCATCACCGGCAGTGACACTACAGGTATCAATCATCTCAAACTGTTTCTCAGCTCATGCTTTGAGATGAAAGATCTTGGTAAACTACACTATTTTCTTGGCCTTGAAGTTCTATCCGACTCTTCCGGAATCTATCTCTGTCAAGCCAAGTACATTTCAGATCTACTGTCCAAAGCTGGGCTTACAGACAACAAGGTTGCCTCTACACCTATTGAGCAAAATCTGCATCTTGCTCCCAATGCTGGAACCCATCTGCGAGATCCTACACGGTACCGTCAACTAGTTGGATCTCTGGTCTACCTGACTGTTACTAGACCAGATCTTACCTATGCAGTTCATATAGTTAGCCAATTCATGGCTGCCCCGTGCTCAGACCACTATGCCGTTGTTCTTCGTATACTTCGGTACCTCAAAGGGACAATGTTTCATGGGCTTCACTTCTCATCTACTTCATCCTTACAGCTTCGTGCCTTCTCAGATGCTAACTGGGATGGTGACATAACCGACCGTCGTTCCACCACAGGCTATTGTTTCTTCCTTGGTGACTCTCTTATCTCCTGGCGCAGCAAGAAACAATCTCTGACAGCTCGGTCCAGTACTGAAGCGGAATATAGAGCCTTAGCTGACACTACACAAGAACTCGTATGGCTACGCTGGCTACTATCTGATATAGGTGCTCATCAATTTTCCCCAATACCATTATGGTGTGACAACACTAGTGCTATTCAGATTGCTCACAATGATGTCTTTCATGAGCGTACAAAGCACATCGAGATTGACTGTCATTTCACTCGTCAACATGTTCTTCGCAAGACGGTTAAACTTTTTTCAATCTCAACCATTGATCAGACTGCAGATATCTTCACCAAAGCTCATCTTCCAGGGCGTTTTCGGGCTCTTGTTTCCAAACTCAATTTGGCTCATTCTTCCCCTACTTGAGTTTGAGGGGGGATGTTAGAGTATTAATGTCAATATGTATAGTTTAGGGTCCTTTATGTAATTATGTGTAACTTATCTTGTATAAATAGTCTCTTAGGGTTTCATTATTAGGTTAGACACTTCTATTGTATTTCTCTCTCAATATATGAAAGTCGGCCGATTCAGCCATCTCAAGTGTGTCTCTCAATCTATCAATCGACTCTCCAATTCTAACATGGTATCAGAGCCAAGGTCTACCATCTGGGACATCTTTGCCCGGGACTCGGCACTCTGGGACATCTTTTCCCATCTAGCCTCAGTTGGAGGGGGCGTGTTAGAGTCCCACATCGGCTAGACTTGGACAAATTATCCTCTATATATGTTGGAACCTCCCTTCTCTCTTCAAGGGCTCTTTTGGAGAGTAATATAGGGGTTCCACATATTCTAATAATAACATTACAACAAAGAACGGTCCCAAATTGCCTAAAAAGCAATAATCATACTCTCAATACACAGCGGATAATCGCCTTCACAACTGAGATGCTACAGGAAGCCTAACGATAAGCTACAAGCCTCTAACAAGCAATGCCTCTTCTACATTCCCACGTCTTTCCGTCGTCACAAGGTGAAACCCCAAGTACGACTCTTACCTGAAAATGGTTTTAGTTTTTGAAAAGTGAGGGTTAGACCATGAGGTCTAGTGAATTCCCTCTTAAAAACAGTTCCACATAAACAGTAGTTTAAAACATGTAACCGTTATAACTATGAACGGAACTTCCAGTTTAAAATCTTGACTCCACATAAGAGCATTGCACAGTGGTCTCAACTACCATCACCTCTCTCGTGCGAGGTCAACACTCGGGGCATCCACAGTAGATCCCCTCGGCACTCGGTCAATCCCGTATCCGTGTGCACATGAAACAAATTCGAGGCACACGGTCTAACTTGTCCACAGATAATTCTCACCCATCAGGGTCCAACATACCACTGTGCAACCCGACTGCACACATAGCAACAACATCACAAGAGCATGCAATCAATACTTACGTAACAGCGAACGTATAAACAATTTGCATGCATTAGTGAACATTTCCATGTCATGTGTAATAAAACCTTTCAAAATTGTTTAATCATGCCATCATACTCGTAACCATAATCAGTTATGAAAAACCTTTAGCAAAACTTTTCATTCGCACAAAGAAGGTAAGGGAACTCACCTTAGCGTTAGCACATCGACACACGCTCCGAAACCCACCTTACTTCAAACCGAACACCTGAATTTAACGTCATAAGAATGGTGTTAAACCATCTAATTATGTCCAAAATCCATTCCTAATAAGCCCCAAAAACAACTCCTAGGTGATACCACAAACATATCCTCAAACCATACGCGAAACGAAACCCGAAAACGCGAAACAGCAGCTGGCGCCAGTGCCCGCGCCAGCCAACTGGCGCCACAAATGGCGCGGGGCTCTGGACAGTAACTGGCGCCAGTTCTGGCGCTAGCCAACTGGCGCGGAGCACCTGCACACGAATTTCAGCCAAAATCTCACCCTTTCTCAATCCCAACTCATCCTAAATCGATTTTAAGCCTCCAAAATGAAATAATGGATGTTCTAAACCTTTCCCCACAATTACCAATCATCAAAACATCAATTAATCTAGTGAAACTCATTCAAACACATCCATTGATTCAAGATTCAAACCCAAAAACTTAAAACCCATTCCATAGCAAGAATGAAGATTATTAAGCAAAGATGAAGAGATTTCTTAATGACCTGATCCAAATCATAAGGGAATCACTCCCAAAATCATTTGTTTCCTTTTCCATTGATTAGAAATCACAATCTCATGGTTTATCAAAACTTTAAGTCACCAACCATACTAGCCACATAATGAGAAAGAAGGGAGATTAATCATACCTTAAAGATGGAGTCTTCACTCCCATTGATGCTATCCTTCTTCCTCACCTCCCAAAATGGCTAAGCTCTTCTTTTCTTCTTCTATATTCTCAGCCGACACAATGAAGAAATGAGGGTTTCCAGCTCATTTATATTTCCTGATTTCACACCCTTGAGCACTTAAGTTCCAAGCTTCACACTTGGGCCCCAAACTTTTATTTATTCTAACATTTGCAAGAAGAAGGAAATATGAGGTGTTACAAATACACTAAAAAATACATTTTTATTATAAATAATTTAGTCAATCAAATATGTTTTTAAATTTTTAATTGGGTCAATCGAGTACACTAAAAAATACTTTTTTATTAACATACACTTAAAAATACATATTGATCTTCAATCAAATACATTTAAAAATAAACTTTAAATAACAAATTTGGTTGGTCTCGTAATTGGTCCTATAATTGGTCCCAGATCAGTCCGGGCTTACTTTCAGTAAAATATCGTAATTGGATCGCAATCAGTAATCTCAACCCAGTCCTAACCAATCTCAATCCTCCGTCGATCCAGAACTAGGCCGGACCCATTTAACAATTCCTATTTGTGACTGGTGGAACAAATGAGGTAACCCATTGTTGGTGTCATATTTCATTTATTATTCTTTTGAATTTTTTAAAGTGTATTAGTTGGTGGTAGATATATTTTTTATTTAAATTTCAGGATTCAAGTAATCATGAGTTCATGACTTTTTCTTGTCAAACCCTTTAAAAAAATGTGGGTTTAAAAATGGGAAAAGTCTAAAAAACCCAATGAACTTTAATGTTCGGAATTGTTAAGTTTTTGGACAATTTTTTATATAGAGCGACTAGCAGTCCGCTTCGAAGAACAAATGGACTATGCGAAGAAGAGCAGAAACAGTGAGTTACGCGGTCTGCTGTGCGGCCCCAAATTGCGCAACCCCTTGATGAAAAACAAACAGAGACTTACGCGGCTAGCCACGCGACTTGAAGTCGCGGGCCAAACCGCACGTGTCTTGTCGTCCAAATTACTCTCTTCATTCCTGATTTACTTTCCTGGTTTGCTTTAAGAGTTATCTTCCTTTTACAATAAGGATTATCTTTCCTTTTTGGATTGATTCCATTATATTTTCCATAGTTATCCTTTTGATTAGTTAAGATTATAAATAGGATTTCCCTTCATTGTTTTCAATTTAATTCAAGTATTCAAGTTCAATAATAGTTTCTTGGAATCCAAGGCTTTTCTTAATTTTCTGAGTTTACGCTTGTAAATTCGTTTAACCGTTAAGATTCAACACTTGTCGATCCTTTCCACGCAATTCCCACTACGTCAGTTGGTATCAGAGCACAGACTTACCTGTCTCTTCACCTTCGAGATGGCAGAACAACCACCACCACTACTACCTCTTACGCGAGCAGATCTTGATGGGCTCATAGCGGCCTTCACCGCGGCCCTCAACACGCTGACAACCACATGCTCCAACCAGATCAACACCAACAATACCAATCGACGAAGACGAGACAGGTACAAATATCGTCATCGACCCTAACGTGGTGGTCGACGCCACACGATCACCAGTTCGAGTTTCGACTTCGAATCCGATGAGGATGTCGAACTGCCCCGAAAATACCCCGATTACCGAATGAAGACTGACATTCCTTACTTCTATGGTAACATGGGTGTAGAAGAATTCCTAGACTGGTAAATCGAGGTCGATTGTTTCTTCGACATCATGGAGATCCCGGAGCACAAGCAAGTAAAGATGGTTGCTTTTCGCCTAAAAAGCACCGTCGCCGTATGGTGGGACAAGCTAATAGTCCAACGACAAAGGCAACGAAAAGGCTATTGGGTCACCAAGGATTTGAAATTGACTCACCGATGTTTTCCCTAAAAATCCTACTTAGAATATTTTAGTTTGGTTCTTTGAATGACTTGTACAAAATAGCGAAGATCAACCGAAACCAAGCTTGAAGACTCTCTACTTGTGGAAAATAGAAGACTCTTCTCAACAAACAAACAAGTCATCACCACCGAATTGTCTTCACAATTTTGGTGGCCATCATCACCACCGAATTGTCTTCACAATTTCGGTGGCCTTCATCTCCACCGAAGTGGCTCTCATTTTTCGGTGAACTGCCTCCACCGAAAATACCTTCAGATTCAGTGAACAACTTCCACCGATATGCTTCTTAAACTCGGTAGGAACTTTGTAGAAATGGTACTTCTTTGCAGATGGTTATATATTCTTGACAATATTATCGGTGGAACTCTTTCGGTGATATTGTCTTGAATACTCATAAAGAAGATCATTTATTTCGGGACAAAATCTGATACAAGGCAAAAGTAACATTTTGTCTTATTATCTTTTTAGAAGATGTCCTTTCAGCATGGCTTCTATTCCTGGTTTCAAGAAAAAGGTGATAGTGACTTATCAGCTTTTTAGAAGTCCACTGGTACTTTTCCAAAGACCATTGGTACGTTGCAAGTGACTTGAGGATAATAGTACCATGCATTTAATGCTCAGTACCTTATCCTCACTATAAAAGGAAGATGAAGACTCCATGCAAATTACGCTTTCTGGATTTCTCTCAGTGCAAGATTTTCATATTGTTTGATAACCTTATAGCCTTGCTCTTAGTGTTCTCTGCTGTATTGTTTAGTTTACTTTGTGAAAGATTGTTAGAATAGTTTATCTGTTCTTTTCCGCAATAGTCTTTAAGTTTCTTTGTGTAATTCTAGTTGAAAGATTTTCAATATAAAGAATTAAAATTGTGAAAATTTTGAGTATTGTATTCACCCCCCCCCCTTCTACAATAATTGTTAAGCCATCTGGGACTAACAAGTGGTATCAGAGCAGAAAGTTTAAACCCATAAACTTGATCTGCGATGGCTGCCTCTTCTTCTTCTACAATTGAAAACTCTTTTCAAAACAACTTCTCTGAGAATGGCTCCATAACCAAACCTCCTAAGTTTAATGCTAATAACTTCTCTTTGTGGAAGAGCCGCATGATGCTATTCATGGAAGGAGTGGATACTAGATATCCAACCATTCTCAAAGAGGGACCTATCATCCCCAGAGTTTGGGCTCGCTATGAAACGCAGAGGCCTGGTAAAGAAACCTTGGAAAAAGAAATCTCTAGTGATTCTGATGAAGAAAAATCCAGTGCTACTGGTCGTTACATCCTAAAAAATCCTAAGAAATATACTGATGAGGAAAAACGTTTGGTCTCTCTCGACTCTAAGCTAAGAGCAATTATTGCACTCTCTCTTCCTGATGAGGTCTATCACTCTCTAGTTAACTTTGAAACTGCTAAAGGGATGTGGACCACACTGTGGAAGTGAAGAAATGTAAAAAGATTGGTCTCATTAGAAAATATGAACTCTTTGCTTTTGAAAAAGGAGAATCTCTTCCTAGCTACTATAATCGTTTCAACTCTCTTTTAAATTATCTGAAGTTAGTGGGCAGAGTTTATGATAATGAGGAAGTCTTAAGCAAGTTCATGGATTGTCTTCCAGATTTTTGGGAGAATATATGTACTTGCATTAAAACTACCAAGGACCTTGAGTTCATGCCCTTAACTGTACTTTATGGAACTCTCTTCAATTTTGAGCAAACAAAGTTACAAAGGAAATCTTTCATCAAAGAGATAAAGAGCTCTTCTATAGCTCTTGTCAGTGAAAGCTCCAAGAAATCTCAAAATGTTCCTAGAATCACCTATCCGTCATCAGACTCTGACAATGACAGCCAAAATAACTCTACCCACCAAACGGAGGCATATCTTAGTGATGCTGATGATGAAGGTGAGGAAATTATGGTTGAACAATTGTCTGAAGAAATGGCAATGATGGCTGGCTCTAAAAACAAATTTCGTCCTTTCATCAAATCCAGAAATTTTAGAAAATCTTCTTCCAAGACTTCATCTGATAAGTCAAATGAAGAGTGATATAACTGTGGCAAGAAAGGACACTTTGCATCTGAGTGTAGGAGTAAGCGTGTTACTAAGTCTAGGAACCCATCATCTGACAAATATTCTTCAAAGAATGAGAAACCCAGAAATAATCCTTTCAAATCAACCTTTTCCAAAAAGGATTCCCAATCCTCTTCCTTAGACCACCAGGAGCGCGCTGAGAAGTATAAAGCCAAGTACAAGAAAGAGAAAGAAAGGAGTGAGGGTCTTGAAAGAAAAGGAAAAAGGTCTAATGGCAGAAACTCATAACTGGGATGAAGAAGACACCTCTGACAGTGATTCTCACAATATGTGCTTCATGGCCATTTCTGAAGAGATGGAGGATTCTGAAAAAGCTATCTCTCCAATGGCTCTTGTGTCGACTGGGTGCTCGACATCTTATGCTCAGGTTTCTGAGCACCATCAAATATGGTATCTGGATAGTGGGTGCTCACGCCACATGACGGGAAACAAATCTCTTCTCATAAACTATGTGTCTGGAAAGGGTCCATCTGTCACTTTTGGTGATAACTCTAAAGGCTACACCAAAGGTTATGGAACTCTCACAAATAGATCTGTCACTTTCAATAAAGTGGCATTTGTTGAAGGCCTCATGCATAATCTTCTCAGTATTAGCCAACTGTGTGATCTTGGATATAAAGTTATCTTTGAACTTTGTATCTGCACTGTTGTGGACAAGAACTTCAACGTGGTGTTATCTGGAAAAAGGATGGAAAATGTCTATGTCATTGACATGGGACTAAGCAACAATTCATCCAATGTCTGCTTTGTGTCAGATGACTCATCCAAAAGGAACTGGTTGTGGCATAAACGTCTCTCTCATCTTAATTTCAAAACTCTCCACAAAATTTCAAATAAAGAGTTGGTGACTGGTATGCCAAAGCTGAATTTTGTCAAAGAAAAGTTGTGTGATGCATGTGAGATAGGGAAACTCACCAAAACATCTTTCAAGACAAAGCAATGTTCTTCCATCACCCTTCCACTGCAGATGCTGCACATGGATCTATGTGGACCTGTCAGCACTCCTAGTCTAGGAGGAAAAAGGTACATTCTTGTAATTGTTGATGAATTTACCAGATATACTTGGGTCTCTTTTCTCAGGTACAAAAGTGATGCTACTGAAGAAATCATCAATTTTGTCAAGAAAAATGAAGTTCTGAATGGCCAACTTGTTCGGTCAGTAAGAAGTGATAATGGCACTGAATTCAGAAACAGTGCTCTTGAAGACTTCTTTACTGAGAAAGGAATTTCTCAGAACTTTTCTGCAGTACGAACTCCACAGCAAAATGGAGTGGTGGAAAGGAAAAATAGAACTCTGTGTGAGGCTGCCAGATCCATGCTAAGTGAATCAAATCTACCTACCTATTTTTGGGCTGAAGCTGTTAATACTGTTTGCTTTACCCAAAATAGGTCGGTGATCTCTAAAAGGCATGATAAAACCCCATATGAAGTTTTCCATGGCAGAAAACCAAATATTGGCTTTCTTCATGTGTTCGGTTGTGTGTGTTTTATTCTGAATGATCGTGACAACCTTGGGAAGTTTGATCCCAAAGCTGATGAAGGAATATTTGTTGGATACTCTCTATCCTCCAAAGCTTTTCGTGTGTTCAACCTAAGGAGAAAATGCATTGATGAATCTATTCATGTCAAGTTTGATGATTTGAGATCCTCATCTCTTCCAAATGATGATGATGATGAACTACACAGATGGATCTCCTCATGCATCGGTAATGCTCCCCAAACCAACTCCACCGATGCTTCTCCCATTCCATTGAACCCACCAATTCCTTCTACCGAAAATAATCAAGTTGGGTCATCCTCTCTATCTCCCACCGAAATTGACCATGTCCCCACCGATGTACCTTTTCCCACCGACGCACATCCCTCCACCGATCCCATATCATCATCCGATCCCATTGCCTCACATCGAACCTCTGATCCCACTACTTCTTCACCCCAAACACAAAACATTCCACCACCTTTACCTCCTGCAACCAAATGGACCAAAGATCACCCCATAGACCAAATCATTGGTGATCAGCAAGCAGGTGTCCAAACTCATAGAGGAGTTGGAAATATTTGTCTCTATGTGAATTTTCTCTCTCTTATTGAACCCAAAAAGATTGATGAAGCTCTCTCAGATCCCTGTTGGATCACTGCCATGCAAGAAGAACTTTCTCAGTTTGAGAGAAACAAAGTTTGGAGATTGGTTCCCAGATCCCGAAAGAAGACAATCATTGGAACCAAATGGATCTTCAGAAACAAGATGGATGAAGATGGCACTGTTATCAGAAATAAGGCAAGACTGGTTGCTCAAGGATACAGACAGGAAGAAGGCATTGACTATGATGAAACATTTTCCCCTGTTGCAAGACTTGAAGCTATAAGAATCTTTCTGACTCATGCTGCCTACCGAAATTTTAGGGTCTTTCAAATGGATGTTAAAAGTGCCTTCCTCAATGGGGAACTTGCAGAGGAAGTATATGTGAAACAACCTCCTGGCTTTGAAGACCCGGCTCATCCAGACTATGTGTACAGACTTGACAAAGCACTTTATGGTCTCAAGCAAGCTTCTCGTGCTTGGTATGACACTCTTGCCAACTTCCTTGTAAAGCATGGATATTCCAGAGGTAAAATCGACAACACTCTCTTCATCAAGGAAACCTCAGGTAATCTCATTCTTGTCCAAATCTATGTTGATGACATCATCTTTGGTGCCACTGATGAATCACTTTGTGATGAGTTTGCTTCTCTCATGATGAGTGAATATGAGATGAGCATGATGGGAGAGCTTACATTCTTTTTGGGCCTTCAGGTCAAACAAACTTCAGAAGGAATTTTTATAAACCAAAGTAAATATATTCGTGACCTTCTGAAGAAATTCAACTTTCTAGATAGCTCTCCTATGAAAACTCCCATGGCACCACCTTTGAAACTCAATACTGATCCTAAAGGTGAATCTGTGGACATTACCCTTTATCGAGGAATGAGTGGTTCTCTTCTGTACTTAACTGCTAGCAGACCGGATATTATGTTTGCTACTTGTCTATGTGCACGTTATCAGGCCAATCCTAAAGAATCACATTTAAAGGCTGTAAAACGGATTTTTCGGTATCTCAATGGTACCTTGCACTTGGGTCTTTGGTATCCCAAAGACTCAGGTTTTGAACTAATTGGGTATTCAGATTCAGATTATGCAGGTTCCCAGATTGATAGAAAGAGTACTACAGGAAGCTGCCAACTTCTTGATGGTAAATTGGTAAGTTGGTCCAGCAAGAAACAAAACTATGTGTCAACCTCTACTGCTGAGGCTGAATATGTAGCTGCTGGAAGCTGTTGTGCTCAGATCCTGTGGATGAGAAACCAACTCACGAACTACAATCAATTCTTTTCTAAAGTCCCAATTCTGTGTGATAATTCCAGTGCAATAGCTATTGCAAACAATCCTGTTCTTCACTCCAGATCTAAACACATAGATATCAGGTATCACTTCATCAGGGACCACATTTCCAAAGGTGACATTGAGCTGCACTTCATTCCCACCGATTTGCAACTTGCTGATTTATTTACTAAACCCCTTGATGAAACCAGGTTCAACTTTCTAATAAGTGAACTTGGAATGTGCAATCCACAAGAATAAAATATGTTTTTATTCTCCACCGATATCACATCGGTGGACAAACTTCTTTGTGCTTCTACACCGATTTCATCTCTACCGATTTTATCACTTTCTTCCCTTACCACCGAAACATCAATTCGGTGGAAACATTCCTGAGTGATTCCACCGACATATCCCTCCACCGAAATATCTCGTCACGTGATTCGGTGGAATCAAGTCAACACCGAAGGTACTCTCTTCTCTTCTACCGAAATCTAAATTCGGTGGAAACTTCCAACACCGAAGGTCTTCTCCATTCTTCCACCAAAGGAAATTTCGGTGGTATCCTTTCGTCTAGCCCTTCCACCGAAATTCAAGTCTCACACCGAGTCTCCATTATCGGTGAGACATCGGTACTGTGTCCACCGAATTATCACCGATTTCTTTTCTTCTTATCCAATACGATTCCCCATGCCTTCTTGAGTCCCCAAATCCCTAAAAGTTGTCAGTGATGTGAGACCTTTCCCCTTCTAGCCGTTTTCATCATTATTTTTTTTCCACCTTCTCCCACCTCTATATATACTCATAACCCCTAAAACTTTTCCCTCCCATTTCTTTCACACGAAACCTGCAACCCTTCTTCTCTCTTACCTCTCTCTAAAAACCTTCGATAACCATATCAATGGCATCCTCCAGATCCGCTGTTCCCACTCGATTCGAAGACCTCAAGTTCAATGCATGCAATCACGTTGCCCGCTTCGATTCCGACTCATCTCATCCTGAGTTCTCCACGGTAACCAAGTTTCTCACCCGATCTCCTCTCCTCCATGCTTTAACCTGCAACCCTAAAATGAGCAAAATGCTCATTGGACAGTTTTGGTTAACCTGTGTGTACGATCCCTCAAACGAAGCCATTCACGCCTCCATTCTTTCCAATGAAGAAGGTGATCACGACCTTACCTTTGGGGTCGATGATGTTCGCCTAGCTCTCAAAATCCAAACCTTTTCTCAATATGATGATTTACATGTCGATACCATATTTGAAGACGTTGTTCAAACTCTTGGGTATGTTATTGATGATTCATCTAAAAAGGGCCCCGACACTCTCCTTCGAAGCAAACTGGGCGGCATATGGAATTTTTTCTTTGCCCAAATTATCCATTGTCTCTCTCGCAAGACTAGTGGGCACGATCAATCACCGTCATATATCACGAAGCTCGCTCATGCCCTCATCTTTCAAAGGAAAGTTGACTTCGCTCAATACTTCTTCACTGAACTTGTTGAGGTAATTAAGCACCCAAAGAAATGCTATGTTGCATATCCTCGTTTCATCTCAATGATCATTCAACATAAACTTACTAAAGCGTTGGATACCGATCGCAACTCATCTACTCCACGATTCACATATGACTGGTCGTCTCCGCTCGTTGGCACCAAAACTCTAAATGTTAAACCGCTCGCAACCGATCGCCCTTTACGACCAGGTATGATTTCTTTTGCTCTCTCTCCCGAACTACATTGGGGTGATGCGGAAATTCCCGGGTTTCGTCACCTGGAAATTCCCGAGGTCACTCCAAATGTCGTGGCCCCTTTTCCTCGTCCTCGAGTAAAGTCCGGTGGCGCTAAAAAGAAACATCAAAAGGCCACCGACACCTCCACACCCGCTTCTAGAACCACGCCAACGAGAGAACCCTCGACGGCTTCCCCGGTTCAAAAACCTTCTAAGCGGAGGCACTCATCTTCCCCCCCGAAATCTTCTCTAAAAAGATCTCGGGTACCTTTGGCTGAACCATCCCATTCTAGGGAATTTGTTAAACCCACAACCGACTCCTCTGAGGTCTCTCAAAAGACCACAGTTGTAGAAAAGGAAGTCCCTACATTTGCCTCTTCACCCACTTCTTCGGGTGAAAGAGATGACTTCAGCCCTCTTCCCTCGAAGGAGTAGATTTGACACTACACGGCCTTTCACCCGGTCAGTTTATGATCGATGATGATGCACAACCCAATCAGGGTCCCCCCCCCCCCCCGAGAGACTTCTTTGATTTTCTTTTGGAGGACACTGGTTCTCCCCGAATCATCCCGTCCACCGAAAAAAATCCCACCGAGACTCCCTCACCAGAACATCTGGATTCTCCTCGGCGATCTCCTACTCCACACCGATCGCCTACCCCGCAAAGATCACCAACACCGATTCAGAAGGATTCTCCACCACCGAGAATTCTCTATCCCGATGAGTTAACAGTTTTCCTCCCACATCGGCCTACAGAAACTGATCCCCTACGCTACCGATGTTCTTTCCCAGAAATCGGTGGTTATGTTTCCACACACCATGGCCAACACTCTACTTTTCTACAATCTACCATTTCTTTGATCTCCCAGGCCAACTCTAGAATTTCAACTCTTGAGACTAAGTTGCCTCAAATTCTTTTCAACGCCATCACCGATGCCCTTACACCAATAAATGAATCCCTTGATACTTTGTCTTCAAAGGTGGCATCCCTCACAAAGGCCTCCACCACCGATAAATCTGAATGGGAAATGAGCTTGGGTGATTTCTCTCTGGTTCCCGATGCCATGTCTACAAGCTTGGCCTCTCTTCACTCCAAATTCGATAAAGTATTTTATGAGATGGGTTTTAAGCTTCCGGCTGTTGCTGAGGGGGAGAAAACCACTACTACACCAAGAAAACTTCCCACTCTCAAGAAATCTACCAGCAACAAGCCTCCACCGAAAACCCCTTCTCCACCGAAAGCATCACCACCACCGAAATCACCTCAAAACTCACCAATTCATACAGGCACCACCGAATCCATCTCTTCACCGAAAAACAAAATCCCTAAGATCGTGGAAGTGATTGCATCATCTGAGGGGGAGCAATCGAGCAAAGCTTCCAAAGATAAAGGAAAGAAGGTAATTTCGGCCGAAGACTTGGCAAAGGAAGAAAAGAAGAAGAAAGAATTGGCTAAGTATGGGGCAAGACCTGAAGGTGCTGAAACTCTAAAACTCAAGCCTCCTCCTCAAACAACCTTCACCGATCTCGGCCTTTCCCCTCAAGAAATTGAGGAAGCTAAACTTGCCCAAATAGATTTGGATAAATCTAAAGCTCTATCCATGAAAGCTTCCGAAGAAGAAGCCGCCAAAGTGAAGTCCACCGATGCCATCCAAACTCAAAAATCGGTACTAAGTGCATTTGAAGAAGAAAAGAACGAAGAAATTGCCTGGTACAAAAGAACCATGCACCACCGAATGAGCTCAGCCACAATCACAAGTGCCAAAATTGCTACTTCCAGAGTCAACCCAAAGGATATTAGGCTAATCATTAACAGAGATGATGGTTCGTTGAAAAGCTTGACAGATGTCCACCTCAAGAATTTCGGCCTCACTGAATGGTTCGAAATTTCTCAACATCTTGTCAAAAGTCCAAACCCGAAGAAGGACACATTCATCAAATGCATTGAAGGTTTGATGGATAGGATGAAGGAGATCAAAAGAAAACACAACATCATCCTTTCCTCCGATGAAAGGGCCAAACTTCAATCAATGAAAGAAGACATTCGGGTTCCCAAAGTCAAGAATCCCATAGACAAAGTATTCAAAGAGATGGCATCTGAAGGAAAGATTCCAAATGTCAGCAACCTGAATCTATCCCTTCCTACCTCGGTACCACATCCCTCTACAACTCTGAGCCTTGCACCGATTCCGGGGCTTTACTTCAATGATGGTTTCGGTCGAAGATCCTTCTTCAGATTTGCTCAGATTTCCATTGCCGATACTCTGTTCCTTCAAGGTATCTACAACCTATTTCCTTACATTCCCGAAGCTCAACCCTTCTTCAAAAATGTGACGGATGAAATTAAACGGAGGCAAACCACCGAGAAATAGGTTCTCTCTTTTCCTTTGGTACTTGTAAAGAGTTTGTTTCTCATTTTGTAAAAATGTACGAGAAAACTTATCTTAATACAAGTATCTCTCTATTTGAATTTTATTTCGGTACATATCCTTACTTTCATTTACTTGTAAATACTGTACATAGTATACATACTCATACAAAAACAAAAAGATCAAAAAGAACAAAAAGAATGGTCTATGTGAAAAGAACCCAAAAAGAGTAAAAAGGATCAAAATGCACTTTACTTTTCAATACTCTTAAATATTCTAAGAAAGGAGCTCAAATTCAAATAGGGGGAGATTGTTGGGTCACCAAGGATTTGAAATTGACTCACCGATGTTTTCCCTAAAAATCCTACTTAGAATATTTTAGTTTGGTTCTTTGAATGACTTGTACAAAATAGCAAATGTTCGGTGAAGTCGAAGATCAACCGAAACCAAGCTTGAAGACTCTCTACTTGTGGAAAATAGAAGACTCTTCTCAACAAACAAACAAGTCATCGCCACCGAATTGTCTTCACAATTTCGGTGGCCATCATCACCACCGAATTGTCTTCACAATTTCGGTGGCCATCATCACCACCGAATTGTCTTCACAATTTCGGTGGCCTTCATCTCCACCGAAGTGGCTCTCATTTTTCGGTGAACTGCCTCCACCGAAAATACCTTCAGATTCGGTGAACAGCTTCCACCGATATGTTTCTTAAACTCGGTAGGAACTTTGTAGAAATGGTACTTCTTTGCAGATGGTTATATATTCTTGACAATATTATCGGTGGAACTCTTTCGGTGATATTGTTTTGAATACTCATAAAGAAGATCATTTATTTCGGGACAAAATCTGATACAAGGCAAAAGTAACATTTTGTCTTATTATCTTTTTAGAAGATGTCCTTTCAGCATGGCTTCTATTCCTGGTTTCAAGAAAAAGGTGATAGTGACTTATCAGATTTTTAGAAGTCCACTGGTACTTTTCCAAAGACCATTGGTACGTTGCAAGTGACTTGAGGATAATAGTACCATGCATTTAATGCTCAGTATCTTATCCTCACTATAAAAGGAAGATGAAGACTCCATGCAAATTACGCTTTCTGGATTTCTCTCAGTGCAAGATTTTCATATTGCTTGATAACCTTATAGCCTTGCTCTTAGTGTTCTCTGCTGTATTGTTTAGTTTACTTTGTGAAAGATTGTTAGAATAGTTTATCTGTTCTTTTCCGCAACAGTCTTTAAGTTTCTTTGTGTAATTCTAGTTGAAAGATTTTCAATATAAAGAATTAAAATTGTGAAAATTTTGAGTATTGTATTCAACCCCCCCCCCCCCCCCCTTCTACAATACTTGTTAAGCCATCTGGGACTAACAAAGGCCCAGTACGTTCGTGGAGAAGAGTGAAGCGGTTAATGACCGAGCGATTCCTACCGGAAGACTATGAGCAAATACTTTACAAGATGTATTTGGATTATTTACAAGGATCGAGAATCGTGACTGAGTACACCACAAAATTCATTCGCCTCTCCGAGCAGAATGAAATCGGCGAGACGGAAGGACAAAGGGTTGCCCGGTACATCAACGGGCTCAAAGGATCGATACAAGACAAAATCGGACTCCAAACTGTGTGGACCATAACAGAAGCCTCGAGCCTAGCCATGAAGGCCGAGCTCATGGAGAAGACCACTCGAACCTCATCCTATCGCTGGTACGCCACGCCGACTCCCACCGAGACTTCTAATTCCGCGTCTGATAAAGGGAAGGGTATAGCTCCAAACTTAGCTCCCCATGACACCAATCCATCCTGAAACTCTACCGGATCTCAAAGCAATCCCGACGCACCAAAGCCATCCAACCCCTACGCCAAACCAACAGGGTTCAAGTGTTATCGTTGTGGCCAACCGGGCCATAGGTCCAATGAGTGCACCAACCGCAGAACTGTCGGTTTCGTGGATAAAGAGGGAAGCAAAGGAGACGATGACTACCATAGAGTTGAATTCACAGAAGAAGAGTCCAAAGAGAAAGTGAACATCGTACTTCAACGGGTCCTCTTATCTCCAAAAGAGGAGGGCCAAAGGAAGAACCTCTTTCGTACCTATTGCTCCATCAACAAAAGGGTTTACAACCTAATTGTAGATAATGGAAGTTGCGAGAATCTTGTCTCTTAAAAGTTGGTAGACTATCTTGGTCTATCGACCCAACCACATGACGCACCATATTCGCTTGGATGGGTAAAGAAAGGACCTCAAGTTCGTATGACCCAAGTTTGCAAAGTCCCCCTCTCTATAGGCAAACACTACAAAGAAGATGTCCTCGATATGGACGCATGCCATATCTTACTTGGCCGACCGTGGCAATACGACAACGACGTCACCTACAAAGGAAGAGACAACGTGATGATATTTCGTTGGGACGACCGTAAGGTCGCCATGGCATCGGTAGCCAACTTCCACAAAGCCCCAGAAAAGAAAGGTGAGAACGTTCTAATCATCACCTCCAACGAACAACTCCTCGAGAACGATTTCAAGGAAACTCAAGTATTTTGCCCAATAGTTGTAAAAGGCTTAATGAGCGCCGAAAAGGTCAACGATGAAATTCCGAAAGAGGTCGGTGAAATACTTAAAGACTTTACGGACCTAATCTCCGATGACCTACCACCCGAATTCCCGCCTATGAGAGACATCCAACACCAAATAAACCTAATTCCGTGCGCGAATCTACCAAACCTCCCTCACTACCGCATAAGCCCCAAAGAGAACGAGATCTTGAGGGAACAAGTTGAAGACCTCTTGAGGAAAGGATTTATCCGAGAAAGCTTAAGCTCGTGCGCCGTCCCCGTCCTCCTCGTACTGAAGAAAGGTAACCAATGGAGAATGTGCATTGATAGTCACGTCATTAATAAAATCACCATCAAGTACCGATTTCCCATTCCCCGTTTAGAAGACATGCTAGAGGAATTAGCCGGTGCGAAACTATTTTCAAAGATCGATCTTCGAAGCGGCTACCACCAAATCCGGATCCGCCCCGGCGACGAATGAAAAATAGCTTTTAAAACACCATTCGGTCTATACGAATGGTTAGTCATGTCCTTCGAAACCTCTAACACCCCTAGCACGTTTATGAGGACAATGAACAAAGTCCTCCGCCCGTTCATCGGCTCGTTCATAGTGGTATACTTTGATGACATACTCATCTATAGCCAAAGCAAATCGGATCACCTAGTACACCTCTGGAAAATCTTAACTGTGCTCCAAGATAACAAACTCTATGTCAACCTCAACAAGTGTACTTTCTGCACCAACAAGCTCCTATTTTTAGGATTCGTTGTTGGAGAAGCCGACATTGAAGTGGACGAAGAAAAGGTTCGTGCAATAAAATAATGGCCCACTCCCAAAACCATATCCGATATCCAGAGTTTTCATGGCTTGGTAACCTTCTACCGACGGTTCGTAATGGATTTCAGTACCATCACCGCACCAATAACCGAGTGCCTGAAAAAGGTAAATTCTAATAGGGACCCGAGCAAGACCGAAGCTTTGTCGTAATTAAAGACAAACTAAGCACCGTACCGGTACTCGTTCTTCCCGACTTCGATAAAGTCTTTGAAGTTGAGTGTGATGCAAGCGGAGTAGGAGTAGGAGTTGTCCTCTCTCAAGAAAAGTGACCATTGCATTCTTTAGCGAGAAACTAAGTGACGCACGTCAAAAGTGGAGCACTTACAATCAAGAGTTTTATGTCGTGTTCCGAGCCTTGAAACAATGGGAACACTATCTCGTGCAGAAAGAATTTGTACTTTTCACCGACCACCAAGCCCTAAAATTCATCAACAGTCAAAAGTCGGTAAGCAAAATGCACGCACGGTGGGTAAGTTATTACAAAAGTTTCCTTTTGTCATTAAACACAAATCAGGGGTTCTCAATCGTGTAGCCGATGCCTTGAGTCGACGAGCTACACTAATGATCACCCTCGCCCAAGAGATCGTTGGATTCGAGGTTCTAAAAGAGAAATACGAATAAGATGGCGACTTCAAAGATATTTGGGCCAAATGCAAAACGGTCACACTGATGGAGGACTACTATATCCAAGACGAGTATCTTTTCAAAGGTAATCAATTGTGCATACCTAACTCTTCTCTTCGTGAAAAACTGATTAGAGACCTACATGGAGGAGGATTAGGCGGCCACCTAGCCCGAGACAAAACTGTTGCTAGCGTCATTGATCAATACCATTGGTCGCACTTGAAACGAGATGTTGGAGTAATTGTTCGAAAATGCTATATTTGTCAAGTTGCTAAAGGCCAATCTCAAAACATCGGTCTCTACTGTTATCCCAATTAACAAGTAATCAACATCAAGATGTGTAAGAATCTCTGGTCATCTCTCATTAATGATCAAGAACAAATTACATCAAGTAGAGAGAGTTACAGAGAGTTTCAAGATATGTCTATCAAAGTGTTAGTGAGAAATGAGCTAAACTAGGCTATTTATACCTAGACTCAATAGTTACAAAATAACCCCTCAACTTGAATACAACATATAAAATTGACACTAACATTCTCCCCCTTTGTATTCAAGTGAGCCAGGTAAGCTTTATCCTCTAAGCTGCTCTGGTGGAATGTATCTTTTTCTGATCCCAAAGATAAGTTCAAATCTTCTTAGAGACTCCCGATAATCCAGTCGATCTTGTAAGGCTTTCAAAGCGTTGTTGATCAATACTTTCTCCTTCTCCTTCAGAGGCACCTTTCTTTGTTCATCCAGTCTTTGTCTTTCGTTCAGCCGAATCTTGATCATTATGAGCGTCCCATCAGAAAACAGATTGACTTCAATCAACCTCAAGAACTTCTTCTTCCTTTGTTCGTTGTGATAAACAATACCGAACTCTGGTTTTTCCAACACGGTATAAAGAGGAATACCTTGTATGTCGGGTAGGTTTCTGTTTGGCCTTCGTTTGTTCACTCTGTCTTGATTACTTTCCAAAGCCATCTGAAAGTCGGTTAAGTACGCAAGCTTGATTAAGTTCTTCATGAATCTTCTAACGGCTTGATAAGCTTCAGAATAGGTAAGGTCTTTGTTCGGCATCCGAGCAAGAATATCATACAGTTTAAAGAAGTCTGCTCATGATAGGGATTTGAAGTCTGCTTCACTGAAGTTCCATTCATTTTCATCTGATCTGATAACGTAGAATCTCGGATAAAAGACATTCAGAATCTTCTCCTATTCTATCTTCACAATACTAACGATCTCTTTATCTGTTTTGACCAATCTGGGCGCTTGATCTATGTCATTCAACATATATAAGTATTCAATCTGATTCTGACATGGAAAGTTTTCAATTGAATACAGTTTAACCTTGTCATTCGGCTGAACCTTTTTCACAAATAAGTCACCCCTGATATCTTCTTGAAACAAAGTAAAGATTCTTATTCGATGATTACCTCTGACAATCAAAGCTTCTATATCCACCAATATCTGAAGATGACGTATTTCAGCTTGGGAGACTGGATCTGTAATTTTGCCTTCAGGAAGATCTGGTATAACCGGAGCTTGTATCACTGGATCAGGTATAACCGGAACTTGTATCACTGGATCAGGTTGGATATTCTCATTCTCGGAATCAGAATCAGGTTGAACGTTTCCACCATCAAATACATCATCCATCTCCTCTTTAATCTTTAACACAGTTTGATCCTCTTCCGAATCAATGTAAATCACATCTTGAAAGAAATCATCCGCCATTCTTTCTTCATCAGTCCTGTTATCATATCCTTGAGGCTTTTCAACCGTAGGATTGACATCAGCCAGAACACCAACATCAGCACATTCATCCACATGAGTATCACCAACATTACCGGTACCCGTTTCCACATTCGTTTCCACATTCTCAGTAACATGAACATCCGAACCAATACCTTGTTCAACCCTTTGTCTTACACTTCTCTCCCCCTCATGGTGATCATGATCGGGATCTTGATCATCATGTCTTCGTTTGGTGGTTTGGGCTTGAATCCCGCACTTTTCTTCCACCACTTTGATTCGATCAGATAAGGATATGAAACCAGAAGAGATAGCCTCGGTTAGATTGGCTATGGATTGTTGTAGTGTATTCAGTGAATCTGGTAGAGTGGCTTGTGTTTCGGTTTGACGACGAAGAAGACCAAGTAGATCGATCTTTTCTTGAGTACTAGAGTCGCCTTGTTCTAACAATCGAGTAAGCATTTGTGATTTAAGTTCATGTAAAGGTAAATTAGGGAATACCTTTGGGTTCGGCTGAGATTCTGGTTGAGTTTCGGATGGTGTGGATGAAGAGTCAGCAACAGACTTTCCTTTAATAGCTCTTTGAACATCGGCAGATAGTTTCCCAACAATTTCTTTCAATTCGGACATCTGAGTTTTCTGAGTGTTGGAGAGAGACTGGATGGCTAATTCGAGTAACTACTTGAAAACATAGTTGTGAGGAGGAGGACCCACCAAAGACTGAACGGCACGAACTTGTTGCGGGGTAACACCCAGACCACTTAGGTTTCTGGTTGACATAGCAGTCGAAGAGACTGTATGGCCTATGTTCAACGCTGGCATAGTGTTGACGTTGATAGGACTTCCGCCCGGTCTATGTGAAGCACCAACGAATGGCGGCAACACTCGGGGCGTTCCGGTTGGGTCACTAAGAACACCAACGTTTTGTGTCACCAATGATGATGTGACGAACGGTCTCTGTGTCCTAGGGAAGGAAGTAAAATCAAATGGTTCTAGACGCGATCTGTGAACAAATGAAGGTGGTGGCCGGGGCAGATGCCATCCTGTTTCAATACCGGCCGACACCGAGTGTGTCGCCGATAGTGTTTGTGCTATTCCCCTGTGAGAAGATGAAACAACAACTTGTGAAGAAGTTGCTGAGTGGATGAGTGGGGTTGTGCATTGCATAGCTGGGCGGACTATGGCTCCTTCAATGTCATGTGGCGAAAAACGCGCACCGACGGTAGATGTGGCTACCCGGCTAGACACGGTTTGGGAAGGATCATTAGTTAAAACTTTTGTTGATCCTGTCTCACACTCACCATCTTTTTTTCTTTCCTTCTCATTCAACCTCACTTGATTTTCTGTTTCAACTAATACTCCCTCATTTCCCCTTATGTCTCCTCCATCACCACCAGAAGTAGTGACAGCTTTTTTAATCACAGTATCAAAATTCTCCATGGTTCGATCATTGTTGTTATCATCATTATCAGCATGAGAACTATCATCGTCTTTCTCATCATCAGCATTTGCATTATCATCATCAGAACTATATACAAGATTAGCAGGATCATCAATATCCGCATCAATATCCTCAGATCTTCCTCAGTATCATCTGAACCAAGATCTTCCTCATCATCGTCCTCAAAGATCTGAATCACCTTTTTAGACTTGGACGATTGACCAAGAGCACCCCCATCTCCTTTTCCCCTTACATCGCTTTTACCTCTCAACACGCCCTGTTCAGGTACCCCAGTATCCTAAACTCTCTTTCTAACTCTAGAACCCTCACCACGCTCACCTAATGTGTTGGCACCTTGGGTAGGCCCTACCGGTCCTGGCCGGGCCATCAGTGCGTTCTCTTCTCTATACTCACTCAAATATGGTGACTCTTGGTCAGCGTATGCGAGTAGTGCTTCAGGTAAAATCATAACAGTGGGAAAAGTAAGACCTTTAGGAAGTCGAAGATATTTCATGTAGTTGGTCGGACCAAGAACTGCTCCCTCGCGACTCGGTATCTGATTGTTAGTCTCCATAATAGAATGAATGATGATCTGAAGATACCTTTGAAACGGTACAAATGATCGGGCTTTTAATGGCTTTGTCTTGTCGGTGACCGCCTCGATCAGATCATTCCATATAGAAATAGCAAAGTCAATCTTCCGGTCAAAAACAATAGCATGGAACATTCTGATAACTGAAATATTGGTCGTGTCGACTCCCGTGTGCTTTGAAGTCATACATCTATTCACAACACTGAATAGTGTGTAATAGATCAGCGGTAAGTAGTTCCTTTTCAACTTTGAAGTACTGGTCAGCACTCTATAATTCGGACGTGGATCATTGTAACCCATCCGCATAATATCCCGGCACAAATCTTCTTCAGACACCATATCTTCAAAATTTGAAGAATAAGGAAGATCTAGAACTCTCCGCAACCTTTTCAATGTGATCTTTGTATTAAAATGATCCACTTTGATAGTAAAATAACTGTTTGACTCATCTCGTGGAACATATTGAGTATTATGTCATACTTGTTGCAAATAGATCTCCAGAACTTGTTGTGTCTTTTCAAGAGCAGTACGAAGCGGGCGACGTTGGAGAATTTCCATGATCAATTGATAATCCAATCTGACTTTGAAATCTAGAGTGTAGTTGTTTGGCTTTAACTCCTTTTTGTCTCTTGGAAGTATCAATTCATCGTCTAAATTTCGAGCGTTCACCGAAGGATGTGATGAACGATGAGACGGGAAAACCGTGTTCTCGTCAGAAGAATTACCATCACCCTTCTCTTCCATATGTGCCATGGTCTAAGATTTACAAAATTGGACCATATGAATATGAGTGCCTTTTCACCAGAAAATTTCAAAAATTTCCTAAGTATGGGTCACTGTCGGACAACACATCAAGTCGCATGATACTAACAGTCGGACAAACCTGTACGACCAAAAGTTGTCGTACACGTTTCATACGACAGTTATGAGTTTTAGTTATGTGCGACAGTTTTGAATGATGAAGAACACTATGTTGTGCGACAGTTTTGAATGTTCGAACAGTGATGAACACTCAAACCCGGATCTATGATTTTCAAGAAATTAGGCTTATCAAACTAGTACCCTAGATGCGTTTTTCTACTAGGAATGTTATCCTATCATCTTTTCCTATCAACTCTAACACACAAATCAGAATACGAAGGGTTTACTAAAACCCCCTTTTCGAATTTTCTAACAATCAACATATCAGATAAAATAAACGATGAAACGCGATGATAAATGGTAAATGATGATACCTGAATCGATATGAATCCACAAATAGCAATGAAACAGCAACAATGATCCAATATCGATTTCTAAGTGTGAGAGAATCGTATGATACTAAAGTCGTAAAATGAAAAACCTTTGAAAAACACACTATTTAAAGAACTCAGGCTGTGGGACACGTGTCAAGAAATGATTGGTCCAAGGTTTGACCGACACGTGTCAGATAGTCGTAAGAAGCTATGTACGAGTACCTCTTCTTAGGGGTGAGCAATACCGGGTACCCGCCCTATTTTCATGGAACCGGAACCGAAACCGGAACCGGCGGTTCCTAGAAAGAAAGAACCGGAACCGGAACCGTTCCCATCGGTTCTCACTTTTTTGGAACCGGTCCCGGAACCGCTAGGAACCGGTTCCGGTTCCGGGTACCCGCTGGCAAACATTATTCTCCTAAATAACCCAAGTGAAAAGGTATGCTTACATCTTACCACAATTACCAGGTGGGATATCCTCTATTTGTTTGGTATTTTATAGAATAGAGCAACTAAACTAAGATTATTGCTAAATGGAACATGAACTAGACGCTACATTCGCGTTTCGACCCCCACCCAAAAATCAAAGCTATACTTCTAGTTTTTCGAAGTCAAAAGCTAGTACGGTATTGACGATTGGTGATGCAAATAGAATAATGTGAGTGTTTAACTGCAACAAAATCCATATCCATCGTATTTCATAAGTATTCAACAATCGAAAAAACGCAATGCAGATTACATAAATAGTCAACATAGTTTGATTTTCACCAGTTGAGATTTGAAACAGAGGGGTAGAGATATATATACCGTCGTCTTCTTGACTGAGGGTAACAACGCCTTCAACACTCGATGTGCCTTTGAGGACGGCGACGAATTTCTTAGTGGCGGCGACAACAGTAAGGGGTTTACGGGCGGCGGTGTATGTGGCGGATGTGTGTGCGGCGGCTATGTGCAGCGGCGGTCGGAGGGGTGTGCAGCGGAGGCCGGAGGGGTGTGTAGCGGCAGGGTGAAGTGATGAGAATTGAGAGTGAAGTGATGAACTGAATATGGAAAACTAAACCCTAATATCTTATTTTTAGTTTATTAAATTTTTTTACTTTTAGATTAAATATTTATATGTAATGAATATTAAATATTAGATATTTTCTATTAAAATGTACCGGGTACCCAGCGGTTCCGGTTCTGGGTACCCAGCGGTTCCGGGTACCCGGTCCCGACGGGTACCCAGCGGGTAGCGGTTCTAAAAAAATGAGAACCGGAACCGGACCCAGTCACATCGGTTCCGTTATTTTAGGAACCGGAACCGGAACCAGTCACATCGGTTCCGGTTCCGAAACCGGCAGTTCTGGAGCGGTTCCGGTTCCAAAGGCGGGTACCCAGTTCCGCTGCTCACCCCTACCTCTTCTTAGTCGTATGATACAGTGACCGACTAAGGTGGAATAATGAACAGTAACTGTCGTACGATGCTTGTGCGACTAGGAATGCTAGTCGGACAAAGCATCTACGACTTGGCGATATGAACAGTGACTGTCGTATAAAGCATGTACGACTAGGATTGCTAGTCGGACAAGGCTTGTGCGACTGTCGTGCGGGAACAGTAACTCTCGTTCAAGAGATTTACGATTGTCGTGTTGGAACAGTAACTTTCGTACAAGGCGTGTACGACTAGGATTGCTAGTCGTATAGGACCTGTGCGACTACTTTCCATACTTGGAAAAATTTTCAAATTTTGAACTTTGAACTTTTCAAAAAATTATTTATCATCAAGTAGGGTTTGCAAAAATCATTTGAGATATAACACTTACATTTGTTGTTTTGATCAAACATCTTATCTTTGTTAAATGCCCCCCCCCCCTTGAAACATGCTCACAAACATTTATAGCTCCCCCTAAACACAAGAACCACACATAAAACTGCACAAGTAATATCAAATGAAGTACATACGGTAAAAAGAATAAAATTGAAATCTACTTTGTAAACTACTGAAAGAAATCTAAATTTGAGTAAATCATAATGGATATTCAATATTATGAAAATAAGTATTCTTCACTCAAATTTATTAAATTTGAATGATTAATAATTATTTTCAAAATGTTGAATAAAAATTATGATTAATCAAACTTTCAAATTCAACATGCCTAGCTTTGAGACAAGAAAGTTGAAACGTTTCTCATCCAAAGCCTTGGTAAACAAATCGGTGATTTGAAATTCAGTAGAAACAAAATAGAGTTCAATTGTACCTTTTTCGACGTGATCTTTAATAAAATGATACCGTACGTCGATGTGCTTGGTTTTCGTGTGTTGAACCGGATTGACAGATATAGCAATTGCGGACTTACTATCACAATAAAATGGGATCTTTTCGTACTTACACGCGAAGTCCATCAGTTGGGTTTTCATCCAGATGACTTGTGAACAACAACTAGCGGCCGCAACATATTCTGCCTCCGCCGTCGAAGTTGACACATAGTTCTGTTTCTTTGACGCCCAACTTACCAACTTATCTCCCAAAAATTGGATGTGTCCGGATGTGCTCTTCCGATCCAGTAGGCTACCACCATGATCCGCGTCGGAGTAGACTGTTAGCTCGAATCCCGTGCCTTTGGGATACCATAGACCAAGGTAGGGAGTTCCTTTGAGATATCGTAAAATGCGCTTGATGGCTCCTACATGAGATTCCTTAGGGTTCTCCTGAAATCTCGCACAAAGACAAGTAGCGGACATAATATCCGGGCGACTAACAGTTAAGTACATTAAAGATCCGACCATACCTCGATAGTGTTGTATATCAGTTTCTTTACCATGAGGATCTGGGTCGATCTTTGATTGAGTAGCCATTGGTGTTCCAATGGAAGTACAATTTTCCATTTTGAATTTCTTCAAAATGTCAAATATATACTTTGACTGATTGATGAATATCCCCGTAGAGAACTGTTTGACTTGCAATCCAAGAAAGAAGTTGATCTCTCCCATCATGCTCATCAGAAATCTAGTAATCATCAGATCAGAAAACCATGTACATAAACCAGGGTTAGATGCACCGAATATAATATCATCTACATATATTTGTACTATAATCATCTCACCGTCTTCACGCTTGACAAACAAAGTCGTATCAATCTTACCTTTTTCAAAGCCCAAGATGAGTAGAAATTGAGATAGAACATCGTACCATGCTCGCGGGGCTTGTTTCAATCCATATAAGGCTTTATCCAATATGTAAACGTGGTTTGGATTCTCCTTGTCTACAAAGCCTTCAGGTTGTGAGACATATACCTCATATTTTAAAATTCCATTCAGAAATGCTGTCTTTACGTCCATCTGATATACCGTAAAGTTCTTGTATGCCGCGTACGCCAAAAATATTCGAATTGCTTCAATGCGTGCGAATGGAGCGTAAGTCTCATCGTAATCTATCCCCTCTTGTTGTCGATAGCCTTTTGCTACAAGTCTCGCTTTGTTACGAACTATGATGCCATCTTCATCTTTCTTATTCTTGAACACCAACTTTGTTCCAATGATACTTTTATCAGCCGGTCTTGGAACGAGCCTCCATACTTTCAATGCTTCGAATTGATTTAGCTCTTCTTGCATAGCTAAAATCCAATCCGGATCATTTAACGCTTCTTTGACTGTATGTGGTTCAATGTTACTCAAAAACATTGAAAATAAGCACTCATTCACGGTAGCACTCGAGCGAGTTTGAACTGGTGAACTTGGATCACCGATTATTTGGTGAATCGGATGAGCCTTCGTCCACTTGGTAGTATGAGGGTGAGGAGCATAGGATTCTTGAACATTTTCAAGAGTAGCATTCGTCTCTTCTTCGATTGGAGAACCAATTGGTTCAGCACTTGGAAATTCTGGAGGAATACTAGAAGATTCCGGTTGTGGCTGAGGAATGGTTGATTCAGTGACCGAAGAACTAGGATTTAGTGTTGATCCTTCCACAGTAGATGTAGTCTCTTGTTGTGGAATAACAACTTCTGGTACTTGAGCATTCTGAACAGGAGTGGAAACATCAACCGGTGTTGACGTAGATGCACCATTTTGAGTAGTTGTCGCAGCAGAAATTGTTGTAGCTGCTTGTACCATCCTGTTAGAATCAACAGACCTATTGTAAGTCCCATAAAATTCATCATAGAATTCATCAAATAATAAATCAAGATCAGTTAGTTGAGATTTCGAGGTAGAAGGTTGATCCTGATTAAAAGTTGAAGCAGGTTCTCAACTGAGATGTCCAGAAGCTAATATTCCAGTTATAACGGGTCCTGAACTGTTTTGGTCATAAGCCATTTCATGATGTTCGTCGAATTTGGCATTGACACTTTCCATTATAGTCCTTGATTGCTTCAAGTATATCCTATATGATGCCGATGAGAAGAATATCCAACAAAGACACCATCAATCGCCTTTGGACTGAACTTGTTCCGTTGTTCTTTGTCGTTCAAGACATAACACCTACAACCAAAAACACGAAAATGTTTTATGTGTTAGAAAATTTAGACGGAGATAACAGATTGTTAAAACTTTTAACGGAAAACCAAATTAGTAACATAAAGTAATACAGGTAACCGAAATGACTAAGGCCTGTGTTGGACACAGTTCCCTTAAAACAGATTCGCCGCCTAGCGTCTGTTTCCCAGGGTACAACGGCCTAAGCAGATGTACTGCCGGACTTAACCAACTTGCCTGATGTTTGAGCATGATTACCTTTGACGGTGGGTGAAATAACCGAGGGTGATTCCCGCTTTGGAGTATGTGTGTATTTCTTCTTATTGAGACATTTTACTTGGAGAATCTTGGTTGAGATAGATTTCTTCCACTAAAAATTGTCACTCTCTTTTCACCAAAATACGTACATATTTATATGTGTACGTGAGAAAAGGAAAGGGTTTAAACCCCTCAAACTTAATTAACCACATAAATTGAATTAATTATGAAAATTAACTAACTAATTAAATTGAATTAATCATGATAATCAATTTAATTTAATTTAAATGGAAAACAAAATAGATTTAACAATTCAATTTTAATTTAAATCTTAATTATATCACATTTCAACCTTTAAATAAACTATTCTCCAATTCCTCAATACATTACACACTCCTTCTCTAGAACCCTTGTATATAAACAAGTAACTAGTTCTAGGACAATCATTTCCCACATACTCACCTCTTTGATACCCTTTCAATGGTAATACTATAAGACTCGATTTCTCATTCACCCAATGTCCGTTTTGGACAAATTTAACGTCGTTATTCTTAACAAAGGTAACGATCAATCGTTTAATATTTAAGTCCAAAACCGGAAAACACGTATTTTTCCAACAATCCCCCACATGAATGAGAATCGGCCTGAAACAGAAGAAACTACTGCAAACCTCAACGGTCGAATCCTGCAAAGGATAGGTAGGTGTTACCCTTTGAACCTTCCCTTGTGAAATGCACTTATTCTACTAACTGACCAGTAGACATGATGTCCTTGAACTGTTCTGTCGTTTGGGTAGACAATAGTACACATCACACAGGATTTTTCCTGACAATGTTAAGTCCTCATGATTATGTCCTTTATGGTCATGGACATTTGCCTGGTTCAGTAAGAGCTCTTAGGAGTTTAGCCCCGCGTACTCCCTTTGAAGCGACCCCACTTCTCTCTTACATAGGTGATCTCACTTGGATCATTAAAAGCCGGAAGCTTATCCTAATATCATCATCACTGTTATCAGAGGAATGGATAGAGGTTACCCCCACAATGATCTGACTTGGTTCATACAATTAGGTTGTCCCATTGAACCTAGATCTTGGGATCTCCAGTCAACTAGGTTGGGTTTCCTTTGCACAAACTTTCTCATGGGCCTTAATACCATTCCCCTTACTCACCAACTCTTTATTTTAGTCGTTCGACTCAAGTAAGTCAAAACTGATAATATTAGTTGAGAGTATTTGTCTAATAGTGTTAACCCTTTGACGCATGTCTAGACTCTGTATTCCACCATCTTATTATCGTAGTCATTCATTTCTTCTCAAAGTTTCCATTTGCCTCATAGCTATGGGATCACATTTCATGGCTAACCTCGTTTAGGGATTTTCAGATTATAACGCCACCTCCAAGTGTGATCACATACCAACCGGTTGCTTGGAGTTCTTAATATCTGAAATCCATTATTGCAAGATTGTCCTAAATATATTGCGGTTCGGATTGTATGAGCATCTCCCCACTTTGCTGGTTTTCGTAAAACTAGCAACAAGCTTGTACATCTTCCATTTCTATCCTCAAAGGATATGTTGTTTATACCATACTTACCATGGTCATCACTTCATCCATCAATTGACAAGGTATACTGCATGTATCAGTGGATTTACAAATACATTGGCCAGATGTATTTGTAAATATACCGTACAAGAGTTTTCCTAACCTCTTCTCTTAGGTTTCTCATAGATTATCAATAAATCTATATGAGTTCAAAGTTTCCAATTTTCCGTTTATCAAAAGGCTTTATCAAAGTGGGCACCCCCACATTACCAATCATATGAATGAGTTCATTTTGCTTGTAGTTGTCCTACTAGCATTTTCGTAAAGAATGACCCATTCTTTATTCTGTTTGTCATGTCCTTATCAAACCATCTATAGAAATTTGACTAATTTCCATTTAAGGAACATCCCCACACTTATGGGTACCGTTAACAAAACTTAGAGACCCGTCATTAACAATTTATTTCCCTTTTATGTAGGAATCACAATTTGGTTCTTATCGCCACACATGACGACTATCCTCATTAAACCAAAACCACATCAATCGATGTGTGAGGCATACTTCAAACCACTGTTTAGGCATAAGGAGTTATACGATAACCACACCAGCCTATTCACAGTGCAAACATTAAAGCACTATAAGTTTTCCATTCTTCCATATATCCTGAAGCGAGTTTTCAACTCTTATTTCACCTCATGTTAGATTCATTTCTCAACATCACATTTTAAAAACGTATAATCTTAAGGGATATCGTGTTTATCTTCCTCGATGTAATTTTTTTTTCTCCACAACCAAGTTCTTATAAATATGTTTACGCATTTGTTTAAAAGGTCAAAATAACATAGTTATAGTCGGTAATAAAATTTTCATTGACATAATTTTAAAATTATTTTCAACCCAAAATACATCGAAGATAAACTAAACAGCATTACTAGCTCCAGAGCTCTCACTTTCTGATATCTCAATAGTATCATTGAGTTGCAATTGGAATAGCTGACCTACGGGCTCAGCGTGGCCCAAGGTACCACCTCGCCCTAATAACACCCCTCGAGAATTGAATCCTATCACATATCTTTCTCTTGTCAGTATTCCCACAGATACAAGGCTCTTGGATGCGCCAGGAACATGAAGGACATCTTTCAAAGTCAAGGTCTTTCCAGTTGTGAATCTTAATATCACCGTTCCCATGCCGACAACCCTTAATCGTTTTCGATTGATCAATACCAAATTTCTCATGACACTTTGATATTCAACAAACTCAGATCGGGAGTTAGTTACATGAGTCTCAGTTCCCGAATCCAAGAACCATCCTCAAGAAGCGGATATTCTCGTTTCTTGGGTTAAGAGACCAACTGACCCATGGACTTGGTCTCAAGATCTTCTTCCACGGCCTCTTTGTGTGGAACTATTCACAATTCTTGCCATTTTAAGTTCTGAAATTCGATAATGTCACCAATTAGAACTAATTTGTTTTCGAGAGAAAATTGACTCAATTTTGAACCTCAACCGAACGTCAATTTCTCAAAACCCATAATACATATATATATATATTATAATTCCGTCACAACAACAAAAAGGTAAAGTTCATTTCCTTTTACCTTTGAATAGATGAAAACTGAACATGTGTAGAAAACTAAAATAAATAGATTTTCAGTTTGAAAACCCAAAAGGGTTCTCGACTTTGACTCTACTCAAACTTTAACATAAACATTCACCATCACATACACTTAAGGAACTCTAGAGGTTACACCTCTTTGTGTAAACAATACAACACATGTTCTAAATGAAAAAAATATCACCACAAGCTATTCATATATACATGTATATTTCTCCTCCAAATCGAAAAGATGCATTATCATCTCTTTAAAACAAAAACCATTCAACACGATGAGCATTTTATAACTCCAAAGTACTTATGTGGCTCATCTAAGGATTGAATCTTCTTTTCTACTATAGAGTTTTCATGAAATATAACTTCTTAGTTTTTTTCATATTTTATAAAAGTTATATTCCTTTCTTACCATTATATATAAAACTCTACGAAAAGCAACTTGATCGATGTAGATCCACAATGAAGAAAAATTGAAGGTCAAGAATCATAAAACCATTCATAGGAGTTTAAAAACCTCAATCAAATCAATAAACCTTCATTTACCATTTCACCCGAGTCAACATTCATACTTGTCATATTACATTAAAACCATGATTGAGGTCAAAAGGAGGCACCATATAAAACAATCAAGAAATTTTACTCGTTAGAGTTTCTAGCCAATAAATTTTATGATCAAATATCAAATAGATGGGTAGAAATGCTTTACCACACAACCAATATGTCATACGGATGTAAGAATAACATAATATCAATAAAGAATCTCAACCTTATTATCGAAACCAAGAGGATGACGTCGATCAATGTAGTAATTAAGATATTTGTTGTTTAATTACAACAAATAATTATTGAAACATAGAGTGTCCAAATACGATTCCAATAAACGCATGTTTGTTTTAAACCCACCAAAGACAAAAGCAAAGGGAACAACAAACCCCTTTCCTTTTCTTTCCCTTATAATCGAGGTGATGAAAACACTCTTAACTCCAAATATATTATATATATATATATATATATATATACATATAAGCAAATTTCTTGCTTTTATCCAGATCAATTATCTAGAGATTGTTACAAGGAAAACTTGACAATTACTGATTAGAAATTGCCCGATTTATCTGAATGTATTTAAGCAGAAACATACCATCAAGTATTTAAACAGAAATATACCATCTTCAAAATGAGAAACATACAACTTTTGGTTTCCTTTTTCCCCTCCACGGAGTTGAGGTTATTGAAACCCAAATATATATTATAATATATATAAGCCACAAACTCAACAACATATAGAGAAAATACCTTCCTTTATTTTTTTTCTATTATATATATAGGGGTTCCGTAAAATGCAAACCTTACATTTGTTGCACACCTTACAAACCACAGTCTGCATATGTGCACAACCAGTCCGCATATGTGCACAATACACATGCATATGCATACGTGCAAGAATATACATATAATGGACATACATTCATATGGGACAATGCATATATGCAGACTGGTTGTGCACATATGCAGACTGTGGTTTGTAAGGGGTGCAACAAATACATGGTTTGTATTTGATTTGTACCCTATATATATATATATATATATATATATATATATATATATATTTCTATTGATCATGAACGAGTGTACCAAAACAAAAGGAAATAAACCATTTTTTTTCTTTTTTTTCTTTCTATTTGGAACTGAAAGGATCTGCAGCAACAAAGAAAGCAGTTTTTTTTTTCCTTTTTGGAAATTTTTCCGTGAACAGCAACAAGACGAGTACGTAAAAAACATTTTTTTTTCGATCGAATCTGTTTTAAGATTGTTAGAAAATTTAGACGGAGATAACAGATTGTTAAAACTTTTAACGGAAAACCAAATTAGTAACATAAAGTAATACAGGTAACCGAAATTACCGAGGCCTGTGTTGGACACAGTTCCCTTAAAACAGATTCGCCGCCTAGCGTCTGTTTCCCAGGGTACAACGGCCTAAGCAGATGTACTGCCGGACTTAACCAACTTGCCTGATGTTTGAGCATGATTACCTTTGACGGTGGGTGAAATAACCGAGGGTGATTCCCGCTTTGGAGTATGTGTGTATTTCTTCTTATTGAGACATTTTACTTGGAGAATCTTGGTTGAGATAGATTTCTTCTACTAAAAATTGTCACTCTCTTTTCACCAAAATACGTACATATTTATATGTGTACGTGAGAAAAGGAAAGGGTTTAAACCCCTCAAACTTAATTAACCACATAAATTGAATTAATTATGAAAATTAACTAACTAATTAAATTGAATTAATCATGATAATCAATTTAATTTAATTTAAATGGAAAACAAAATAGATTTAACAATTCAATTTTAATTTAAATCTTAATTATATCACATTTCAACCTTTAAATAATCAATCGTTTAATATTTAAGTCCAAAACCGGAAAACACGTATTTTTCCAACATTATGTTAGGTTTCCGGTTATTCATGATTTCATAAGGAGTTTTATTAAACCGACGATGTATGACAGAACGATTTTGTGTGTAACATGCGGTTGCCACAGCTTCGGCCCATAAGAAGAGAGGTTGCTTTGAATATGACAACATAGTTCTCGCAGACTCGACTAACGTTCTGTTACGTCTTTCTACAACACCGTTTTGTTCATGAGTTCTGGCGGCAGAAAATTGTTGCATAATCCCATTTGATTCATAGAAATCACCTAGGACTCTTGTTAGACAACCTAGGGGGGGTAAGGTTGTATTTAAAACTTTTACTTTCAAAAATTCTTTTATAAAAATATCTTAATAATGTAAATACAACAGAGTATATGAAAACACAACAGATACGTATAAATACAGGATAGTATAAATATAGTAAATAAAGCAGAGTATAAATGCAATGAATATACAATAATTATATAAACAGATATAATTAAATGCACAGCGGAAATATAAAGAGATAAGGGATAGAGATACTTGACACGGAGATTTAGTGATTTACCACAACTTGGTAAATCACTAGCCGAGACACTTCCCGACACGATCCAATAAACGTATTCTTTACGGTAGAATACAAACCAAATACAAAGGAAAGCAATAGGCTCTCAAGCTCTAGCTTATTGAGATATACATGATCACACACCCGTTATTCAAACACTTACAAGAGGAGTATAACTCACAATGGAAATCACTCTTGTATAATATTTATCACTTGGATATTTTATAAAAACGTTTTATAAAATAAATATGTAGTGATAATATGTAGTATGGAATATTAGTTGGGAGAGATCAGATGAGGAGATGGCTGTTGGTTTGTATCTGTATTGTATTTCTTCTCCACCATCGCATGCATTATATAGCAGCTCTTCCAACGGATACATGCATCCGCGGTATACCGCCAAAAGCACGCGGTATACCGTGCAGTAATAAAGTACGTGTCAGAAGAGAAAGGTCAACCCTGCAAAAACAAACGGAAACTGTACCCGCGGTATACCGGCTATACATCGCGGTATACCGCCCAGACAAAAGTACTTCCAATCAATCAGAGGTAACATCAAGCCGCCGCGGTATACCTCCTGAACCTTCGCGGTATACCTGCGTCAGAAAAAGCAAAATCTTGCTGGATCTTCTAAAAAAAACTTTATTTAATTAAAATCATTTATTGGGTTTTTAGAAATATCCAAGTGGTATATTATTTTAGGGTGTTTATCATTATAAATTATAAACACTAATGACAACGTAAAACTTCCGTCTTGAACTCTTCAGATAAAATCTTCGTATTCTTCAAGAACTGTACACTTGGATTGGATTGTTAGATAAACAATAATACGGTGTGTTTGTAATCATCAAAATAAATATATATAAATATATAGAGATGTGGTACACTTGCACCAACAATCTCCCCCTCTTTGATGATGACAAACACAACCGCTAAGCATGAGCATATGCGGTTTCTCTCCCCCGTTTGTCGAAACAAAAAGGGTCAAGAAAGACGGTATGCTTCCCCTCGAGAGATGCTCCCCCTCAAAATATGCATATATTTGAGAGAGCATAATCTCATGGTTAAAAGATAAAAAGCTCCCCCTCAAATTAATAACAAATTTTAAAATTTGAGGGACAATAAAATATGCATAAAAAAGCATATAATAGACATAAAACAAAATAACCTAAAAGAAACACTTGCACCAAAAAAAAGGATCTTAAGGCTTCGATTTTTCGGTTAATTTTATGTGAGCAAAAATTACCACGTATTATGACCTCATCAGGGAACACGTATTATATCCTCGTCAGGAAACACGTATTGTATCCTCGCCAGGAAACACGTATTATATCCTCGTCAGGAAACACGTATTATATCCTCGTCAGGAAACACGTATTATATCCTCGTCAGGAAACACGTATTATATCCTCGTCAGGAAACACCTACAAAAGGCAAAGAAAATATTTCGTGGTACCCTTTTCTTATGGGTCCTTTTAACAGTTAGTATAAAACATAAACTGCAAATAAAAAAATTAAAATATGTTGTCGACATAAAATAAAACATGACAACATACAATCCACAAAATTTGTTTAAAACCACAAACGCATCCCACCGGGATTGTCAACATTAAACATTCCTTTCGGAATCCATTTTCTAACCATTCTAATTTTGCGATTGTATTTATCATACACATAAAATGAAGCATTTATATTCGCATTAGGTCTAGAAAAATTACTATTATACATACGAGCATACGGTTTCCTCCCATAATTCACATTTTTCATTTTTGACATATATGGGGGTTTTCTTGTATCAACTTTAGGAGATGCAAAAAATCTTTTAATGGGTTTACACGAGCATTTATCAACACATGTATCAGAACCAATGCCTTTTCGACAATTAATGCGATTCGACATATTTAGCATTTTAAGCATTTTATCATTGCTATTTTGAAAAGCTTTAGCTAATAGATTATCTTTTTCATATAAATCGCAGTTAGCTTTTAAATAAATATTTTCATTTTCAAGCAAATCACATTTTATACATGCAATACTTTCATATGTATTTTTATTTAAACATGCAATTTTATCATTTAAAATAACACAAGATTTACAATCATTTTTCTCAATTGGTTTTTCTTTTAAGCATGCAATTTCATTTTTTAAAATATCACAAGATTTGCAAACATCTTTTTTACTTAATTTATTTTCTAACTTAGTGATAACATCTAAATCATAAGTAGATTTTTGTTTACCGTCATCTATTTCCTTTTTATATGCAGATACGGTTTCTTTTAATTTAGTGATTTCATCTTTATATTTATTTGCAAGAGCGGCCATGTCATTGAATGATTCATATAATAATTCAAGGTTATTTTCATTATCACTATCATAATAATTATTACTATCATAATTATTGTCATGAAAACATGATGTAGATACCTCATCATCACGGTCGGCCATGAGACAAATATTCTTGTCTTCATCTTTGTTTGCGCTCCACGCGGCTCCGACGAATGTTTTTGGTGTGTTGATTTGTTTAGCACGTTTTGGACACACATTTGCATAGTGATTTTTATCACCACACACATAGCAAAAGCCTTTCTTTTTATTGGCTTTTTCATCGTCACTAGATTCGTCATATTTGTTATGGACGTTGCGACTTTGATTTTTACCACCACGATGGTAGTCTCCATTTCCTTGAAACCTATCAATATTGGCAAACTTTTTGTTAGATAAAAGTTTAGAGAGTTTTCTTACCATCTCGATTAAATCGTCAAGACTTTCGGATTCGTCATTTGAGGAACTTGCTTCTTCCTCCTCTTCTTCTTCCTCATCTTTAGGGGCAACGGCTTTGAGAGCAATGGATTTCTTTTTGACTCGATCCCGAACTTGATTTCTTTTTAGTGCAATTTCGTGCACTTTAAGATTGCCGATCAAGTCATCTATCTTCATTATGGAAAGGTCACGGGAGTCTTCTAAAGATGTTATCTTTTGCATCCACTCCGAAGGAAGGGCTCGTAGGATTTTCCTTATATAGTCCTCGTTAGGATAAGTGCGATCCAAACCTTTCAACGTAGTCACAATAAGGTTAAATCTTTTAAACATTGAGTCAATCGACTCATCTTGTTTCATTTCGAACAGTTCATAATCGTGAACTAAAATATTCACTTTACTAGATTTAACTTCCGTGTTTCCACGATGAGTATTATTTAAACTTTCCCATATTTGATTTGCAGTTTTATATGTATATACTCTTTCAATTTCATCAGTTGTTAAAGCAGCATATAATATATTCTTAGCTTCAAAGTTTAAACAAAAAAGAGTTTCATCAGAAGTAGTCCATTCATCTATAGGTTTATCAATAAAAACATCATCTTTCACAATGGTGGGTTTAAAATTCCCTTTTTCTATAATATCCCAAATCTTTTGATTTTTGCCACGCACGTGACATTCAAATAGCTCGGCCCAAATGCCAAACTTTTCAGTATCTATCAAAGGGGGTTTTGAAAACACAAAATTAGTTTGTTGAGCCATTTAAAAGAATAAAAGAAATTTATGCAGAAAATTTTTGAAAGACCTGCTCTGATACCAATTGTTAGACAACCTAGGGGGGGTAAGGTTGTATTTAAAACTTTTACTTTCAAAAATTCTTTTATAAAAATATCTTAATAATGTAAATACAACAGAGTATATGAAAACACAACAGATACGTATAAATACAGGATAGTATAAATATAGTAAATAAAGCAGAGTATAAATGCAATGAATATACAATAATTATATAAACAGATATAATTAAATGCACAGCGGAAATATAAAGAGATAAGGGATAGAGATACTTGACACGGAGATTTAGTGATTTACCACAACTTGGTAAATCACTAGCCGAGACACTTCCCGACACGATCCAATAAACGTATTCTTTACGGTAGAATACAAACCAAATACAAAGGAAAGCAATAGGCTCTCAAGCTCTAGCTTATTGAGATATACAGGATCACACACCCGTTATTCAAACACTTACAAGAGGAGTATAACTCACAATGGAAATCACTCTTGTATAATATTTATCACTTGGATATTTTATAAAAACGTTTTATAAAATAAATATGTAGTGATAATATGTAGTATGGAATATTAGTTGGGAGAGATCAGATGAGGAGATGGCTGTTGGTTTGTATCTGTATTGTATTTCTTCTCCACCATCGCATGCATTATATAGCAGCTCTTCCAACGGATACATGCATCCGCGGTATACCGCCAAAAGCACGCGGTATACCGTGCAGTAATAAAGTACGTGTCAGAAGAGAAAGGTCAACCCTGCAAAAACAAACGGAAACTGTACCCGCGGTATACCGGCTATACATCGCGGTATACCGCCCAGACAAAAGTACTTCCAATCAATCAGAGGTAACATCAAGCCGCCGCGGTATACCTCCTGAACCTTCGCGGTATACCTGCGTCAGAAAAAGCAAAATCTTGCTGGATCTTCTAAAAAAAACTTTATTTAATTAAAATCATTTATTGGGTTTTTAGAAATATCCAAGTGGTATATTATTTTAGGGTGTTTATCATTATAAATTATAAACACTAATGACAACGTAAAACTTCCGTCTTGAACTCTTCAGATAAAATCTTCGTGTTCTTCAAGAACTGTACACTTGGATTGGATTGTTAGATAAACAATAATACGGTGTGTTTGTAATCATCAAAATAAATATATATAAATATATAGAGATGTGGTACACTTGCACCAACAACTCTGTTTTTGAATTCTGTACCATTATCCGAACGCACAATTTTAACTGAGATCTGCATGTTGTTTTGAGCTGCCTTGATAACACCAATGAGAAGTTCTGAAGTTTCATCCTTTGACCTTATAAACTTAACCCATGTGTACCTTGAAAAGTCATCGACTATTACCAAGACATATTTCCTCCCACTTATACTTTCCGTTTTCATTGGACCGCACAAATCCACATGTAACAACTCAAGTATGCTCTTTGTTGTCGGTTCCGGTTTAGGCTTGTGAGGAACCCTCTTCATCTTTCCTTTCTCACATGCATCACATAGATTTTCTGCATTGAACTTCAAAGTTGGAAGCCCCCGAATTGAATCTCCTAAAACCAGCTTTTGAATGTATCAAAAATTTAGATGAGATAACCGTCGGTGCCACAGCCAACTTTGTTCTTCAGAAGCTTTGGATAAAAGACACACTTCATTGGTCGGTTTGATATTTGACAAATTGATCGTGTAAAGATTAGATTTGCGAGTTCCGACAAGAAGTTCTGTTCCATCCTCAGTTTTGACACAGCATCTTGTCTTCTTGAAGTTCACCTCCAAATCCTTATCGCAAAACTGACCTGTACTAAACAGATTGTGCTTCAAACCTTCAACATAATTGACCTTCTTGATCGTAAGATTGTCTTGAATGATATCTCCAAAACCTTTGATAGGAGCAACTTGATTGTTACCAAATCTTACACGACCAAGATCTTTTTCCACAAAATTTGTTAGCATGTGTCTTTGGCCTGTCATATGTTTCGAACATCCCGAATCTAAATACCATAACTTATGTTTCTGCATCAATCAGATTGAAACAGTTTTAGGTACCCACTTAGTTTTGGGTCCTTTTTGGTTAGTTAATGAAGACTTGTTTTTAGAATTTTGTGTCTTCTTCTTTTTCTTCAAATTTGACTCTGTTTTACTACTTGGGATAAAGTAACAATTGTCCCAACAACAAGAACCATGCATAGCAAACACACATTCATAGCCACAAACAGAGCAAAAACATTCACATTTTTAAAATCCAACAATTGGTCTTTGGAGTAACTTTTGTAAGGCTTTACAAAAGATTGTTTATTACCCGTACCAAATTGTTTATTATTCGAAAAACTACTGTTTTTGTCACTCTGTTTGGTTGAATCAAACGTTGTTTGCTTTACCCGCCATTCTTGCGCTTTCTTCTCCGAATTCACAAAATTATCTGAAAGAATAGAAGATTTAGAGTTAGAATCTTCAGAACTCTGAACTTGACATTTCTTTGACATTTTACTCATCTTTCTTTTCTCTAAAGGTGGTTTCTTTGTGTTTGAACACTCACCTTTATAGAAAGTACTCGAAGGTTTTTCTTTGTTTATATAAGAAACAGATGTTATTAAAATTGGACTTTTCTGAGAAGATTGAAATGAAAGACTACCACATTGAACACATTCGAGATTCTTTCTTGCAAGAGTCAATAGGTCTGAAACATAAGTCTTTTCACTTTTATTGCTAGTGTTCAGATCACAATCGCATTTCATGCAAGAATTATTAACTTTAGGTTCAGAAGTAGTATTCAACTCAATATTCTTATAAATCCTTTTCAGATCATCTTTCCTTTTGCTTTCCTCTTTTTCTTCAGAAATAATAAAATCAGTATGGTCCGGAAGTTTCTTTGAGAAATCAAACATACAAGCCTTTCCTTTTTTATTTTCTATTGGTTTTGACATGGTTTCGAGAACGTGATTATTTGGCACAAATTCACAATCCGAATCTGAATCTGCATTGTGGACTTCAAAATCCTTATTAGATTCAGAAGTGTTCCATTTTTCAAAAACATTTTCTTTTCTTTCTTTTGTCAATTCGCTTTCTAGTTCTTTCACATCTTGAAAAAGCATAGTTATTTCTTCTTCGAGAGATTGTCTTTCAATCTCAAAGCATTGTTTTTCCTTTTCGAAATTAACTTTCTCAAACTCAAATTGTGCTCTTTCAAGATTGAAAGTATCATCAAAATCAGACATTTTATTTTGTTTTCCTTCTTTTAAAGATTTTTCCAATGTCATCACTTTTTGAGAAAGTTCACAATTTTGTTCTTTAAGAAAGTTGTTTTCTTCAAGATTGAACCAGTTTTTCAAAGCAAATTTTTTTCTCTCGTTTTCTAACACAATCTCTAAGTCAGCTTTTGTCTTTAACAACTCAGTCAACTTCGTTTCAAATGAATTAATTTGGCTCACAAAGTTAACTTTCTCATTTTCCAAATTGGTATGCTAATAAAGAAGAATACTCTCAAGATCTACCACTTTCTTTGAAAGTTTGATACATTTTTTATCAATCTTTTGTTTTGAATCAAAGATATTCTTTGTTGATTCAGAAAACTTTTTGATCAAACTATGTTCAATCCTAATAGTTTCCTTTTTCACTTCGTCATTGAAACAAGAAGATATTTCCTTAAAAGTAGTTGAGAAAATAGTTGAAAGGAAATCATTTTCATAATCATATTTGATCCTTTGTTCAGCAAGAGAGATTTCCAATTCAATAATTTTCCCTTCAAGAACTAATGTAGGAACACATTTCTTAGTTTCAAAGACTTGTTCAGTGATAGGCTTTGTAGCACATATGTCAAAATAGTTATTTGGAAGTGGTCCATTTAGATTGTCTAGAGTCTTCAACGTTTCTTGAGTATAACAAAATTTAAGTTGAGCATGAGTTGTTAATGATCTTTTTCTTGTTTCCTCTTCGTATGTTTCCTTTTCACCAGTCCAAGGAATTTCAAATTCGGGCCAATACCTAGCATATCTTAAACATTTGAAATTATACAATGTCGGTAATGTAAAGATAGCTTTGGCCAAATGTTTGGGATTTTCATAACCAAGTCCCCAATATTTATTAGCATTGCTTACCATTCTTGGCTTGTTCAGAAAAATTATTTGATCAGTTTGATCTCTCAAATATAGCTTCTTTTCCAAACTTTCAATTTTGATAAAAATTCTGAATTCTTATTTGAAAGATTTGTCAAAGAAAAATCACTTTCTTTATTCTTTGATTCTAAATCATTGATTTGCTTATTCAATTCAGATAATTGAGAATCAAGAACTAACTTTTCTGATTCAAATTGATCATGTTGAGCTTTGAGATTTTTGATTTCAGAACATTTGTCTTTTATCTCAATTTCAACACCATCAATTTGTTGTTTGAATTCATTATTTTTCTTTCTTTCGTTTTGAAGACTTTCTTTTTATCCTTCAACACATGGTTTGAATTCTTGAAATTTACTAAATAAACTAGCATACTGTTCTTCAGAACATGCAAATTTATTTAGCGTATCATTCAGTTCATTACGCAGATTTATGACTTCTTGACATTTTGATTTAGGTAAAGGAAAAGAATTTACCTGCGAGGAAGTGTCAGACTTATCCTCATTGTCAGAATCGAATTCTGCTTGGCACATATTTGCATGCTCTTCCTTTTCGCCCTCGTCATTAGAATAATCAAGAAAATATTCTTCTTCCACCATAAGAGCTTTTCCATCTTCCTTTTGTTGTGCAAGAAGCAACTTTTGTTTGTAGTAATCTGTATTCTTTACTACTTTCTTTCGAAAATCTCTTGCATAGTGACCCGAGGTTCCACAATTGTAGCACTTTTGAATCTCCACAACTTTCTTATCTTCGAACCTTTTCTCCATGTTCTCATACACCTTCTTTCCTTCAGCTTTCTCCGATCTTTGCTCAAATCTTTTATCAGTATTTTCAACTCTTTGCTCTCCAAAAGGTTTCCTTTCATAACTGTTGTTTTCAAACTTTCTCGAACCAGGCGTATACCTCAGATTATTGTTTGATGACGGAGGTTTGTAAAACTTCTTTTGAAAGTGCCTTGTGAGAACTGAGAAGGACCAAAGCTTGATGTAGTTCAACACCATCATCAGAAATATTTCCCCTATAACCTGTATCAAACATTCCAGACTCATCAGATGAAAAACTGTTCGGTTGTATCTCGGCTTGTAGTGCAATCGGTTCTTGAGAGATATCTTTCTTCTTTTTCTTATTCTTCTCCTCTCTTATCTCATCTATTTCTTCCTCATCTTGTAACATTGTCTCATACAATTCATGTAGTGGCATAGTGGAAAGTCTAGGATTCTGTTTCATCTTTCTAGCCACGCTCTTCCACTCGGGTTGTAGTGAGGTAAGAAATTTGACATTTAATTCGATTAGATCCTTTTTGATCTTGTTTTTACTCAACTCATTAAGTAAAATCAAGAATCTGTCATATGTGTCATGTAGTGACTCATCTTCCTTAGCCTTAAACTCTTCATACCTATTGATGCACATTGTAATTTTCATCCGATTTCCAATCTGAGACCCTTGTAACATCTTCTCTAACTGCATCCACATATTGTGTGCGGTATCTTTGTAGCTATCAATCTTGTTAAACACCTCGTTAGGAATCCCCATGATCACATATGATCTTGCCTTTTTATCTGCATCGTATCTGGCCTTTTGATCAACACTGTATTCGGATAAGGGAACCAACTTAAGAGTTGCATTTTCAGTATTTGGAGTTTGAATATCTTCATATACAGGTTGCATTAGGCCTTTGTGAAGAGAATCTAGCAAGTGAATACCATTTGATTGTCGTTCAAGGAAATCTTCAAACCTTTCTTTCCATTGTTCATACTCTTTTTCGATCAAAATCGGAGGTCTAGTATCACTTCCCAAAGAGTTCATTATGTCGTTTCTATTCATCTTGAAGATTACTTGTTTTGATCTTTACACAGAAAAATGAATTTGTGAAAAAAATGACAAATTGTCAGGTAACAACGTACGACTGTCGTATAGAACGTGTGCGACAATCCACGTGAACAGTAACACTCGTATAGAACGTGTACGACTTGGACCAACTCTCGTACGAAGCGTGTACGACTTGGATTCAGAACAGTAACTCTCGTACAACAAGTGTGCGACTTGGACCAACTGTCGTATGAAACATGTACGACTAAGCCCAGTGAACAATAACTCTCGTACAAGTCTTGTACGACTAAAAATGTAGTCGGTCAAGAATCGTACGACAGTTATGATGATTAGTAGCGTACAACAGTTATGAATATCAAGAACACTTCAGCGTACGACAGTTATGAGTTTTCACACAAAAAATTTCTAAGTGTCCAAAAAATTTCAAATCAACTCCAAATGATTTGAAACTTCGTAGGGTTGTTTGCGAAGGCTATCTGAAAAACTGATTAGAGACCTACATGGAGGAGGATTAGGCGGCCACCTAGCCCGAGACAAAACTGTTGCTAGCGTCCTTGATCAATACCATTGGTCGCACTTGAAACGAGATGTTGGAGCAATTGTTCGAAAATGCTATATTTGTCAAGTTGCTAAAGGCCAATCTCAAAACACCGGTCTCTACTGTTATCCCAATTAACAAGTAATCAACATCAAGATGTGTAAGAATCTCTGGTCATCTCTCATTAATGATCAAGAACAAATTACATCAAGTAGATAGAGTTATAGAGAGTTTCAAGATATGTCTATCAAAGTGTTAGTGAGAAATGAGCTAAACTAGGCTATTTATACCTAGACTCAATAGTTACAAAATAACCCCTCAACTTGAATACAACATATAAAATTGACACTAACATCTACTTACCGTTACCAGTTCCGATGACATCTGGAAAGACTTGTCCATGGACTTCATTTTAGGACTACCCCGAACACAAAGAGGAGTCGACTCTATCTTTGTAGTAGTCCACCGATTCTCCAAGATGACACACTTTTAGGGCTGTAAACGAACCGAACGAACACGAACAAGGGCTTGTGCATGTTCGTTTGTTTAGCTTAACCGAACAAACGAACGAACACGAACAATAAACGAACAAATATTTTGGTGTTCGTGTTCGTTTGTTTAAAAAATAAGTTTGTTCATGTTCGTTCGTTTAAATGTTAAACGAACATAAACAAACGAAAAACGAAGATAAACGAACGAACCTAAACGAACATACTTGAACAAACACACGGTGCACCCACTTTCATGGGTTGCTCCATTAAATTTTTACTTAGACTCAAGACCAAGGGCTCAAGGAAAAGGGCTTGAGCTAAAAGCTGGTAGCTGTGCAATAGAAAGAAAAGAGATAAGGGGGTTATATATATACCGAAGATGAGGCGTGAGTTTTTTAAAACCATCGATGTGGGACAAGGGATAAAGGGAAAGTATTGTTGAGCTGCTCTCACGTGGTAAACATGTGATTTGAGGCTATTCTCATCCCACATCGTTTTTGCAGAGAAAATTTAGGCTAGGAAGCAACTATTTGTTGGGTGGGATTTCATCTTTCACTTATAGCATATTACTATTATTAATTATTATTTTAAATAATAATTGTAATTATAAATTTAATATAATTGTTATAATAAATGAACATAATAAACGAGCAGAATCAGACATATTAAACGAGCAGAATCAGACATATTAAACGAACGTTAAACGAACATAATAAACGAACGTAAACGAACATAAATGAACGAACGTTCACGAACGTAAATGAACGAACGAGACCTTCGTTCATGTTCGTTCGTTTAACTAAACGAACAAAAAAACTTGTTCATGTTCTTTCGTTTATTAAATGAACGAACATAAACGAACTTCCCGTTGTACGGTTCACGAACAGTTCGTTGAACGTTTGGTTCGTTTACAGCCCTACCTACTTGGCTTCTATCGATGTTACTTAAGATTATTGCTTATGTGCATACCTATGCAAGGTGCAAGGATCAAGGGGTGGTTAGCAAGATTTCCCATGTTTTTTTTGAAGTATATAATATTTATATACGGCAAATGCAACAAATAAACTCACACACCCTCCTCATCTTTGGTGAGGTTTGAACCCCTAACCTCCTAGAAAGTGAGGGGCTGCAATACCTCTAGGCCAAGACTGCAAGATTTCCCATGTTTGATTGGGTTAAGTTGGTGAAAAACTTTTGAAATGTGTGTTGTTGGTCTACTTGTTCTTGCATTTTAGGTTATGATCTTTAAAAGTTCAATCGAATGTCTACCTCTCTGCATTTTTGCAATTACATGTTCCATCTAAATATAATATTCATGATCAATCATAATATTTTATTCAGGAAGTCGATATCAGAGAAAATGATTCTCACTACATCACAAATGGATGAGGCGAACACGACTTTTGTGCTACAATAATAATGTCTAGTAAATAGTAACGAATTTTTTACAAAGTATAGCACAGGAAATATGTTTAACCATTCAGGATAAAGTTTTGTGGTTGGCTTCTTCCGTTTTTTGTTACAGATCGGACTATCTACTGAATAGATTAGCCCCTTTGCAGAGTTTAGATCGGACTATCTACTGGCAGCTCCACAAAAGAGGGAGACCCAACCAGTAAGGGCAGCTCACGCAAATGGGAGACCCAACCCATGTAGTAAAATCCACTAATCGATTCATATAAGTCACAATTTACAAGAAATTGATATTACAACATCTTAGAGCTCTAAAATCTTACGTTGGCTTGCATTCAAGACCAACTCATTTAAGTAGAACAATATGCGTCACTTTGTCAAGAAAACTACTTAAACGAAGCTTAGAAAACAAGGGATGAATAGCAAAGTCGATAGCCAATAGCGAAAGCATTCTCCCACTACATAACGGCTCTTATCTCCCAACCATTACTTACACCCAAGCTCAGGAATTAGCCCATCATCGCTCTTAAACACCTATAAATCATGATGATCAAACAGAAATATAAATATTAAGAACAACAAATGTGCCAACGGTTTTAGATTAAAACTTGAAAGGAAATAACAATTGCTTCTAAGTAGCTATATGAACTACCTAGCTAATTTCCTTGTTAGGAGAAATTAGATTTAAAGTAAAGTAAAGTACAAACTAGAAATTAGAACTAGAACTAAAGAACTACTTGCTTAAGGCAAGAAGTGGTGTGTTAAACAACCAGGGCTCAGTCCCTATTTATACAAAAGAAAAGCATCTAAAGTCAACTTTAGCTACTACAAGATTCTTTAACCAAAGGTTTTTATCCAAAAGCTAAAGAGATTATATGATGCTCTTGTTGAGGTGATCTCTATCAAGCATATATTCTTCTGCAGATGCCCCTGCTTTCCAGCTTGCAAAAAGGGCTGAAGAGTTTGCTTAGAGATTCCCCAACCAAAAAGTTTATGAAGTGACGTCTTTGACTTTCCTGGATCTGCGACTCATGCTGTAGCATACCGAACTGTTATTTTTCCACAAAACAAGCACAAACAGACCCATTTCTCCTACTTAGCTCCAAACTATAATAAAAGATAAAATCAAACTAAAAGACTCAATTATGCTAATTGGGAGACTAAAATAAGACTAAAAACTTATAAAATAAGTGCTTAGAATGTGATAAATTATGCACTTATCAGAGACCTACATGGAGGAGGATTAGGCGGCCACCTAGCCCGAGACAAAACTGTTGCTAGCGTCCTTGATCAATACCATTGGTCGCACTTGAAACGAGATGTTGGAGCAATTGTTCGAAAATGTTATATTTGTCAAGTTGCTAAAGGCCAATCTCAAAACACCGGTCTCTACTGTTATCCCAATTAACAAGTAATCAACATCAAGATGTGTAAGAATCTCTGGTCATCTCTCATTAATGATCAAGAACAAATTACATCAAGTAGAGAGAGTTACAGAGAGTTTCAAGATATGTCTATCAAAGTGTTAGTGAGAAATGAGCTAAACTAGGCTATTTATACCTAGACTCAATAGTTACAAAATAACCCCTCAACTTGAATACAACATATAAAATTGACACTAACATCTACTTACCGTTACCAGTTCCGATGACATCTGGAAAGACTTGTCCATGGACTTCATTTTAGGACTACCCCGAACACAAAGAGGAGTCGACTCTATCTTTGTAGTAGTCCACCGATTCTCCAAGATGACACACTTTTAGGGTTGTAAACGAACCGAACGAACACGAACAAGGGCTTGTTCATGTTCGTTTGTTTAGCTTAACCGAACAAACGAACGAACACGAACAATAAACGAACAAATATTTTGGTGTTCGTGTTCGTTTGTTTAAAAAATAAGTTTGTTCATGTTCGTTCGTTTAAATGTTAAACGAACATAAACAAACGAAAAACGAAGATAAACGAACGAACCTAAACGAACATACTTGAACAAACACACGGTGCACCCACTTTCATGGGTTGCTCCATTAAATTTTTACTTAGACTCAAGACCGAGGGCTCAAGGAAAAGGGCTTGAGCTAAAAGCTGGTAGCCGTGCAATAGAAAGAAAAGAGATAAGGGGGTTATATATATACCGAAGATGAGGCGTGAGTTTTTTAAAACCATCGATGTGGGACAAGGGATAAAGGGAAAGTATTGTTGAGCTGCTCTCACGTGGTAAACATGTGATTTGAGGCTATTCTCATCCCACATCGTTTTTGCAGAGAAAATTTAGGCTAGGAAACAACTATTTGTTGGGTGGGATTTCATCTTTCACTTTTAGCATATTACTATTATTAATTAAAATTTTAAATATTTCAGTTATAATAATTGTAATTATAAATTTAATATAATTGTTATAATAAATGAACATAATAAACGAGCAGAATCAGACATATTAAACGAACGTTAAACGAACATAATAAACGAACATAAATAAACGAACGTTCACGAACGTAAATGAACGAACGAGACCTTCGTTCATGTTCGTTCGTTTAACTAAACGAACAAAAAAACTTGTTCATGTTCTTTCGTTTATTAAATGAACGAACATAAACGAAGTTTTCCGTTGAACGGTTCACGAACAGTTCGTTGAACGTTTGGTTCGTTTACAGCCCTACCTACTTGGCTTCTATCGATGTTACTTAAGATTATTGCTTATGTGCATACCTATGCAAGGTGCAAGGATCAAGGGGTGGTTAGCAAGATTTCCCATGTTTTTTTTTTAAGTATATAATATTTATATACGGAAAATGCAACAAATAAACTCACACCCTCCTCATCTTTGGTGAGGTTTGAACTCCTAACCTCCTAGAAAGTGAGGGACTGCAATACCGCTAGGCCAAGACTGCAAGATTTCCCATGTTTGATTGGGTTAAGTTGGTGAAAAACTTTTGAAATGTGTGTTGTTGGTCTACTTGTTCTTGCATTTTAGGTTATGATCTTTAAAAGTTCAATCGAATGTCTACCTCTCTGCATTTTTGCAATTACATGTTCCATCTAAATATAATATTCATGATCAATCATAATATTTTATTCAGGAAGTCGATATCATAGAAAATGATTCTCACTACATCACAAATGGATGAGGCGAACACGACTTTTGTGCTACAATAATAATGTCTAGTAAATAGTAACGTTGTTTTTACAAAGTGTAGCACAGGAAATATGTTTAACCATTCAGGATAAAGTTTTGTGGTTGGCTTCTTCCGTTATTTGTTACAGATCTTTTGTAAGAGAATATTGTTATATGCATATATTTTTGAAAACACTGAAAATTCAATTACGGAGAATTCATATTTTAAATGTTCAACATTTTTGATGAGTATCCTTCGGAAGGTAATATTTTTCTCAAACAAAACCATATTCATCGAAAATCCGTTGGAGATACCGTACCGTCAAAAATCACACTCATGGAAAAACCATTGCAAAGAGTTCGTCGGAAATTCATTGCAAATTCGTTGGGAATTCATGTTTTTGCAAAAGGGTGTACGTAGTTTGCCAAGGCTTTTTGGATGTAATATGTTGTGGGAAATATTTTGAACTCCTCCAAAAATGGTCAGAAATTTCCGATGAAGTTGGCTGGCGGTGAAAGTCCCATTTTTAGTAGTGAATATATTATAATAAAAATGGCTTGTTAGGGTATTGATGAACTATTTATTATATAATAAGATTTTTAAGTTTGTAACTAAAATCAACAAGTGCACATTTTATATCAATACATTATCATAACAACCTAAAAACCAAATTTTGTTAGAATATTTGAATTCAACTACTCATATTAAACAAAAATACATGATATTAAAAAATTATAGTTTATGCAAACCATTTTTGGTCTAATCCCATGTTTGGTAGACCTTCCTAAGGAATCATTTAACAAAACTAACTAATATTAAACAAATGAAGCTTTTAAAGAGCATTTGATTTCCTCAAGAAGCTATACCTACTTGGCTTCTATCATCAATGAGGTTACTTTTTTTTAATATTGCAAATATTGAATCTTTAACTTTAACTGATTTATATTAATAATTAAATAGTACTAAGATCCAGTTTAATTAACAAGTGTTAATGATTTTGTTTGCAAACTGATCAACACCAAACAATTTGGATTAATTGCTTAATCATTTCTTATGATTGTGTGCTTACAATTTTATAAATGGAAACAAGGGTTCACAACAATATTCTTCTCATCTCTTGGGAACTCTTTTTGTGACATCCTTGTTAAATAATAAGCACCACAATGTACTTGCTATAAATAAGTAATTAATGATAATTATGATATATTTTTTTTGCATAACTAATGATCTTCACATAAACAATCGTTGTACCATTTGAAATACAAAACATACCTATCTATATACATCTCGTCCACAACCCCACCCTACTTTCGAGTGCGATATAATAATATCTATAAATAAAAATACAAGTTAAGAGTCAAACCAAGTAAGATGACATAAGATTCCAACTGATCTTCATGTGGGATGGCATTTTGAATTCAACTTCAACTTGTTGCATTTTATCTTTGAATTTAATGTATTATTTTGGACCTCAAGATGGTTGGCAACATTAGGAATAACAAGCTCCCTGCAATGCAAATGTAGCAAAGGTACCTTTCATCTTATATGCTTGCTTCCCCGCTTGTCGGCTCGAAATCAGCCCTTGGCATTTGCTTCCATCTGCTGTGCACAAACCACCCGTACTTGTAGTCAGTCACCCACGATAGGTGGTGTACCAAGGGCTTCAGCACAGTGTACCCGGATCTGGGGTAAAGGGTAAAATGGGAATATTAATATTAATATGAAATATTGGGCCATGAATAGAGAGGGTGGCAACGTATTGGTTTGTACCTGATGCTTATGGTGGCCGCAACTCAAGCCATGAACAACCACTAATCAATCGTAGGACCAAGCACTCGATATTCTGTGACGGCCTCCTGCGAAGCTTCTAAACCAGAACCATAAGCCAACATTACCCTCTCGGCTTTTCCTCCGTTTAGCAGAACCTGTGACCAATTACAAGAAAGACTTCACATCTTATGTTTTCTTAGGGTGCATTTAGTACATGGAAAAGGACAAGGACAAGGACAAAACGGATGTTCAGCGTTTGGCTAGACAGAACAGATAAAAATGACCAAGTTACCCCTAATGAATTGTTTATATCTTTTGATTAATTTATGTAATTTATTAAATTATAACAAAATAAATATTTTTTATAACATTATATATCATTAGAAAGTTTTCATCAACATGATTGAAATGACACCAAAAATAAAAGTTTATGTAGTTTCCAATTTTTGTTATATATTTTTTATATATTATATTTTTTTATTAATATTTAATAAACTACATAAATCAACCAAAATATGGAAACCGTATAAAACTAATATTTTGAGGACAATAAGTAAAAGTTTAAAGAACATAAAATACAATAAATAAAATTTAAAAATGATAAAATTGTAAAGAGGTAGGCGTATTTAATGTTTTAGAAGAGAATTAGGTTTTATTTTGAGGTTATATTAGTAATATATAGGTTTGTTCCACCTTGTTCCATGGGACAGGGGTGGAACACGCATGTACCACTCTGTTCGTGTTTGTTCCACATAAAATTCCTGCCAAACATGGAATAGTGATCCATGTACCAAACGCACCCTTAGTGATAATATGAAGATGCAAGGTTAAGACAAAAACCTTTGTGAGAGGGGCACAAATTAGACCCTCCTTTTTCCTTTGGGGTACGTACCTATGACCAGTGCCCAATACTTTTGATATGTAGCTTCACATGCATCATTCCATGCCTACAAATTAACATCAGCATGCACCAAGATAAGAAAGTCTATAAAGATAATACTTTTGATATGAAATCAATGTATACCTTAAACGAGGATTTTGTTTTATTGGCATCGCTGAACAACCAATGAAGATGAGAGATGCTCTCTTTTGATCTGCCCATTAAAAGTATCCCACTACATATTTATCGAAAGGAGAGGGGTAAGTGGATCGCAAATCCTTTTGAGCAACTTTGCGAATAATAATCCCTCCCTCCCTCCCTCCAAATCTAAAATTATATTCCAAGAATGATTACCAGTTTAGGTCCCTCATCATAATCATAAGATAATGCTGCAGCTGCCAGTGCATCCATACTGTTATGAACAGCCATATTCCCCTAAAACATAGGTATTTATACAAATCATCAGGGAAAAAAACATTAAAAAAAAAACAAGAGAAAGTTTGAGCCAAGTAACAAACCTTAACCGGAACCTTTGGTGGCTTGTTCAGAACAAGTAAAGCAGAGTCCTAAAAGTTTCAGAAAGAAGTGATCAATGAAAATGCCATGGAATAATTTTCACAAAACTACAACAGATTAAAAATTATTTGAGCAGAATAATGTTTTTTGGGAAAAGGGCATTATGTGAACTAGATGCTAATCAGGCACTAGCGAATCAGAAAACCTAATATTATATATCCATATAACATGAAAGGCATAAGAGCTAAAGACATAACAAGCCTTTGCAAATATTGTATTTCGTCTGCATTTGGGCATAGAGACCCACTTGGTATGGTATCAAATCTTCTGGAGATTTTAGATTCAGCAACAGATACAGCCACATAAATTGTAGAACCCGGCTTCATGACTTCATTGTGCTTAATCTGTACAGTAATGCAGCATAGTTAAATCAAAACAAAAGAAATTATCGACCATATTTGTGCAGTAACTTAAGTTTATACCCTCACAAGTTCCTCCTGTCCTTGCTTCCCTGCATGCATCATTACCCTCCATTTTCACCTGGAAACAATATAACCATTAAAAACTATCCATTTCAAACTTATGATATTAGATCATAAAGATTGTATTTAGATTTCCTCTTATACAAGATTTCTTGAAGTTGAAACTTTTATGTGCATATGAGAATAGAAAATTAGAGGTTTAAAAAGGAAATGTACTCACAAGGCCCTTGTTAAAGTGGGACTGAATGACAGAGCTGTCCACATCAGCAAAATAATATTTCATCCAGCTAATGGCAGTGGTACGAGAATCAGGAGAAACATTCTTTCCGGGTAGAGGATGAGATGGGAATGGGAGCAAAGATAAGAGCTGTCGAGGCTTGTAGCCAGCTTTAGGACGACCCAAATGAGTTATGTTGTTAGATACTCGGATAACAGATTCACCACATTCAGGTGGTGGAGGAGACACTCTGGAGAAATGTCTCACTGTAAAAAGCGTGCACTGACGAAAAGAGGTTTTGAGCCACATTGTTGAACATACTGCCTGTATAAAGAGAAGTCAAAACTATCTGTAATGCTGAAAAGATGGAGCATAAGTAACACTAGCAATATTGATTAAAGGATACTTTATACATACTCTGCAAATTGTGCCAGAAGTCAAGTGAAGACCAAAAACAAGGAGACTAAGGGGCCATTTACCAAACGCTTATGCTCACCGGCAAAAGAAATTACCTCACTTACCCTGTCATGTAACATTCTCGACCATCAAAGACGACTGTTTGTAAACGCCTTAAACCCGGTAAGCTCTTACCATCAAAGAGTCTTTTTCCTCACTTACCGGGTAAGACTCTTGGTCCTTGTTATGCCTCTTACAGGGTAAGATTCTTGGTCCATTGCTCAATCAGTAAGGTAAGTGATATTGGTAAGAGCTTAACCGGTAAGCATTTAGTAAACGACCCCTAAGTTGACAATCAAAATTAACCATATATGTATTCTTTATACTTCACATGAACAAAGACACTTCAATCAGAAGCAAATATGGATCATGAAGAACATATATCAGCAGCAAATGTACTTCAAGAAAGTGGATTTTCCCATAAATCTTTTTTAAATAGGTGTAATAATAAACAAATGTATGCAATAATCAGCAAATGTACCCACCCACACATGTATGCGAAAATCAACTATATTACCTATGCTAATATGAAAAAACCCAAGGTTGTATGATATTGCGACCAAATGAAAAGGCTCACCTAGATTTGCTGCAATCAAGTTGAACGTGTGAGCGATATTATGTGACCTGGGTTTTGCTAAGATGGTGTCCAGTTTCAACCAAGCATAACCACAAACTTCTGGAGGGCAGGAACATTCAGCAACTGAAAAACCATTCAGATAAATACACACAGAATCTTGAGCAACTGAAGTGGGAATTTTAATATATAAACTCAACCCAAACCAGGAATTTTAACGATATGAAAATCAAAACAAAATACATAGAGGAAGATTCAAATTTCAACCTCGAATTAGCTAGTTTTTAATAAAGTTGCAGAACGCCTCCAATCCATACCCACAGAACCTAATTTCAAAAGAAACCAATAAACGAAAACAAACAAATTGAACCCTTGTCTATGCCAAATTGGTTATCACAATTTAAGAGCAGCTATTGCCTCTGGTTTGAAATCAACCCTCATGCCTAAAACTCTCCTCACCTCAGCTGGAGTTAGTCTCCAAGTCATGGGTCCTGAATTTTCACCCCAAAAGTCCAAAATCTCCGAAACCTTCTCCAGGTTCAGAATTGTTGCCATTTGGGTTAGCCGAGCAAACTTATCCCTAACCGTCCTTTGTGTCATGCCCGAGAAATGGCTCACCAAACCCCTCACATCTCTGTCCAGTTGCAGACCTCCAAGCTGACTGAACCTTTTTTGCATCATGATAACCTCAAGCCTTTTAACAATAAACTCGATTACCAAATGAACAAAAGAGTCATAGTTGTTCCCTGTCATTACAGGCTGGAGCCACCCCGTGTTGGTCTCGACAGCATGAAGAAGTCTCTGAACCCATGGGTCATTCACCTCGTTTTCTGCATATTCTGCCTCAGAGAGCTCATAACTAACGCTTGCCACACTGTCCAGCACTGGGCGGATTCGGTGTGTCACGGTTCCTACAAGCTGCTCCAATCCAGCCACCAAGGCCTTCTTCAACCCATTGCTCATCTCTCCAAACTCAGATAGACACGACTTGACCCTTTCTCTATCGCCTGAAGCTGGGAATACCTGAAAAAACAAAAGCAGCAATTTTATCATCCACAGAATCTAAGAATAGCAAGTTACAGTGGCAACATACTCAACCTCAGCAATATAGACTGATTATGTTTAACCTAAATGATTAGTGGAAGTCTAATGAAGTTGGAGGTATTAAAAGATTGAATAAACGAATACTAGTATGATTAAGCTAAAGGTATGAAGTGAGTGTGTATGTGGTATTGAAGTTAAAGTCAACCAAATAATGAAAATGTTGAATCTAAAATGGTTAAGGAGGATGGCACAAAGCTCTTTAAGCAAATAATGATGAAAGTCACCAGAACAGCTGCTGAATAGCAGAGCTGTTTGATTAAAAGTTTCATGTGCAGGGATGCTAAAACAACAGAATCCTGATAAATCTACCAATAAACTAAGTTGTTGAATGAAGACAATGATGCCCAAGGTCAAACAAGAGAGTCAGAAATCAACCACGGCATAAGAAGTAGTAGGCTGAGAAAAAAGAAGCAAGTGCTGTAGGAGAAAAAATGGCATGAAAGAACGAAATATTAATAAGACAATTGTTGAAACAACAGTTGTCTGGTCAATATGAAGTATGAAGAGCTGCTGGTTGCAAAAGCAGTCAAAAAATAATCATAACAAAACATATATTAACAAAAAAAAACTTTAAACCAAACAAAAAATCCCAGATATTAGTAATGAGGACAGGCTAGTGGTAAAAAAGACAAATGTGTTCCTATTCGCTTCCAGTTTGGGCCTTGCATTCATTTCTCTTTGTTGGATCAACCATATGGCAGTTTATTCATAAAGGTTGGGTGCCGGTGAGAAGTGTCAAATTTGGTGAGAAGCGTGAGAAGTGATTATCAACCGTTGGATGAGAAATGGACGAACATTAGGAAGAGATGCGGCGAGATAAGATGCACCGAGATGCACCGGATCAATTCTCTTTTAAGCCGCAATTCACGGGAGGATATTTGATTAAAAGTGATCAATAGGTTAAAAGTACTTCTCACACTTCTCACCAAAAATGGTACTTCTCACATGATCCCATGCCTTATTCATAATTGCTAACTGTATGAACATTTTTAATATGGGTTGTTGAGGTTCGGTAGCCTTTATGATAATATTGAGCTAGAAAATCTGAGCATGACACATTTGTCCTTGTCATAATCTTTAATGCATGCATGACAAAAGGATATGAAAACATATATAATTCATTGCCTATGTGGCACCAATACAGAACTACTAGTATACCACATACCATAAGAGTATAAGGTGATTAGGTGAGACCTTTTAGACAGAAAATTGGCATGATGCTCCTATAAGGTTATGGGTATTGAAGGTGAGGGTGTCATATAAGATATTGTGGATCTATCCTTCGAGAATGCTTGCCAACTTTCCCCATAAATGTACATAGGGCGTCTATATGACGAATCCTGACTTGAAAAGGTAGACGGTGTCATAAGGCAACAAGCAACAAACATAATTGTCATTGTTGCTTGAAAAACTAGTTTCCTCCATATATCCATTACTAATGCGTTAGGGAGACTATGGATTTAAGCATTATTATTAAATTACAAGAACAGGGAAATTCTTGTTTGGAATGAAGAGTGCTACTATTAGTTGGCCTTAAACAGGATTTAAAGATAATAAGTCAATCCTTGGAAATTCAAAAGATACTTTGATGTTCAAGACAAAATGGAACGGGACTACCCCATATTAGAAGAACAAGCTGATTTTACCATTTTCTTATGTGCAAGGGGAAATTTTTGAGTAATCCTTGCATAAACATTACCATTTTCTTAACAACCTTCAGTGGGTAAAAGGGTTTGCTTAAAGGGAACAAAACCAGCCTTTATTTCTTCAAGAGTGATAATATGAGCATATTTAGGAAATTTTGGACGATGAGTACTCACCTCAGCACATTGCTCTTCAATCTCATGTCGTAGTTTCAGGGCATACTCACTGCTCACATCCATGTTATTCAAGGCAGTAGCAATCTCGATTAACTCCAACCCCACCCAAGTACAACTTTCCTCCAAGGTTGGGCTCCCTCAATTTCTGCTGCAGAGCATCGTTATACTCGCCACCTAGCAAACTTACAGCACTGCTCAATGCGGCAATAACAAAATTAATGTTGGAAGAGGATATCGACCTACGACAGCAACTCTGTAGAACATAAAACACGTCATCAACCATGGACGATGTGAGGTTGTCCATTACATGTTCATCAATCTTAATAGCCTTCCTAACATTTTCGACCATAAAAAATCCCTCCAAGATCACATAATAGCTAGTTATATCTTGAATAACTTTGCTAAAATTGCCACTCCTAAAAGCTTTAGTGGCTCGAGGAGTCAACTCTGGATCGACATGACTCAGCCCCTTTATCTTTGAACCCATATACTCCGTGTAGTCCTCACCCAGCTGTGTAAGTGACAATATTTCTTCCAGATACAACTCAATTTCCCTCGGGTCTGGGCCTTCATCCCCAGAAGCATTCAAATCGTTCTTGTAAGAATTGATCTCAGACGTCAATTTGGACAACTTACGAAACTCCGTGTACTTTTTCAGTATCAAAGAACCCCTAGAATCGCACTCTTCTTGAAGCTCACAGATTGCATAGACAATGCCATCTTCTCCACATAAACTCCTCAATATCTCTTCATTCTCTTCGATTGCTAGCACGATATCTTTAAACAAATTGATCAAACAGGCAACAAAATTCACCTGGCTCTGATTTTGCTCCATGAGTTCCACCAACTGCTCAAATTCATGTTTAGATCTCAGAGATATCACCTTTTTTAAATAACTAACATAGACCTGCAATCCTTCTTCTTCCAAAGCCAGAGGCGAGTAAAGCCTGATGAAACGAAGGACGGTGGGGTGGTCTCTCTGGTCCACAACCGCTGATAGTCTTTTCCTGACGATTGTTTCGAGTTGTTTCTTAGAAGCAAACAGCATCTCCCTCTGATCCGAACCTGAATCCTTGTATTTCGCGTCTATCTGGAGGAAGGTTTGGACATAATTAGCGGCTGACTCAAAGTCTTCGTTATCCAGGGCCTTCTGAACGCCATCAATACAGTTGGACCTCTCTACAATGGCATCTATGCGGAGGAGGGTTTCATTAACACGAGATTGAGCAAGGTCGAGTTCGCGGACCTTGCCGGAGACCTGATCAGCAAGAATACAAGTGCAATCAACATTGGAGAGCATGTGATCTGATTCGGCTTTCACAATGTCTAGTACATCAGCAGATTTCTGGAGGAAAGAAAGATGCTTATCAAGATCGGGGCGGAGAGAGAGGATGTTCTCGAGTTGGAGATCTAGACCACGCTGGTAGGCAATGCACTCATGAAGAAGGCGAGTCATAGCTCCAACATCTATGAGCTCTTGGACATGTTCAAGGGCCTCAGCGGTACCAAAATTAACAGACGAAGAAGAGTTATAGGTTTCTTCCTCTTCTGTGGCCAATGGTGACGACGCCATAATGTACCGCTTAATCAAGTTCTTTAGTCCACCAGCGTTATTTGAGGATCAGAAGTCTGAAATCCCTAGTTTAACAGAAATTGCAAAAGTCAAAAGAGAGACAAGAACTGAAAATAAAAAAATGAAGGAGTTTTTTAGTGTTTGACAAAATTTTGCTTATTTATATAAAATGACCAAAAAGAACATTTTCTATTCGTCTACTTCACCAAATCAATCGTTTAAAACAGCACCAAATCGATTCAAACCGATAAAATTGATGGTTTAAAACAACACCAAATCGATTCGAACCGAGAAAATTGATGGTTTAAAACAGCACCAAAGCACCAAATCGATGGTAAAACAACACCAAATCAGATTCTTAAAATTAGCAAAAAGGAAACACAAATCTGAGCTCAGTTTCTTAAAACAGCGCCAATTCTTAAAACACCAAATCAGATTCTTAAAACAGCACCAATTTTTTTAAAAGGTTAACAGATAGCAAATAGGAAACACAAATCTGAGCTCAGAGATATGTTAAAAGGTTAACAGATAGCAAGTAATCAGATTCATAAAATTAGTAACAAATAGAAAATCAGATTCTTAAAATTAGTAACACAGCACCAATAAACACCAAAACAGATTCTTAAAACAGCACCAAATCGATGGTAAACAGCACCAAATCAATCAATAAAATGAAAGATATACCTGTTATGGCGATTTTCGAGAGCAGAATCGTTTCTTGAACAGATCAATCGTGAAGGAGAATGGAGGAGACGATCGAACAGAGCCTGTGGAGAACGATGGAGGATGAAGGTATGGAGGCGATGGTGATGGTGATGGAGGCGTGGAGAACGATGGAGGATGGAGGATGGAGGCGATGGTGATGGAGGCGAGCCTGTGGAGAAGATGGACGATGGAGGCGATGGTAACAGGTCTGTGTTGTATGGTTCATTTGAGGGTAAAAGGGTAATTTGAATAACTTAAATAAATAGGTATAGAATAACTTATAAAAAAAACAACTTATTTATGGTAAGAAAAAGTCGTAAGCAATTTTAATTTTTTTCAATCCAAATACTAGAATTAACTTATTTGTAGTGAGGAAAAGCTATAAGCAAATAAGTTAAAAATATAAGGGGAAATTAATTAAAATACCCAAAGTTTGACCAACTGTTACCAAAATACCCAAAAAAAAATTCATTTTGCAAAAATACCCAAAATACCCGCGATGGATCCCGCGATCGCGGGCTAGGGCTGACGTGGCACGTATTTTGGCCCCAAATGCCCCGCGAAGCCCCTCAACTTTGGCCGCGGTGCACTTTTGGTCCATGCCCGCGATCGCAGCCCGCGATGGACCAAAATTTTCACTTTTGGTCCCTGAAAATTTACACTTTTGGTCCCTGAAAATTTACACTTTCAGCCCCTGTACTTAGACGAATCTTGCATGCTTTTACTGTTTTTTTCCACAATTATTGTACTTTGAAGACCGATTTGTGGTTGAAATTCATTTGCATGTTTGAGATTTCATCCATAAATATCAGTAGTATGCAATTCACAATTCACACTTCCTCTTGCTTTCTTTCTTGATTTCTCTCTTGCTTTCTTTCTTTGAATTGATTTCTCTCTTCTCTCATTTCATCCACAAATGGCATCGTCATCAAACCCTAAGTCTACTCCTGAAAAAATGCCACCTCAAATCGAGGTCGCCATAGCAAAAAAGGAAAAGGAGATAGATGAACTAACAGAAGAGTGGAAAAAATTATGGACAGGAAGGCAGTCCATTTGAGAAAGATCGAAGAGGAAGACAGGGAGATCAAAAGGATGAAAGGGGATATAAAAGCTCGGGAGGCTCGTGTTCGTCGAGAACAAGAAGCAATTCACCATATTCTGCAAGACTTCGCAATTATTCAAGCGAAGGTAAACGAGAAGCAAGCTTGGATTGATGAAACTAAATCAATTTTTAAGTAGGTGGTGGTTATATTTTTTTTTTGTTTTGTATTTTTTTTACTGTGTTGTTATTTGTATTTTTTTTACTGTGTTGTTGTTTTGTATTTTTTGTTGTTGTTAATTTCTCTGAAAAGTAGTTTTTAAGCCGCTGAACCACGGTTAGGTTGGATACATCATGCAAGGTCAAGTCAGAGGTTACCTCATCCGTGGGCCTACTTCTCTTATAGAATATATGACAACCCTCAACTCATTTGCTAAAGTGTGTGCGGGTTGTGGTACACAATGGCCATACGTGGTTGCAAAAGCAGAAGCCGTTGAAGAAGGGTCAGAAAGATTGAAGATGAAGAGCTTGTTGGATGGAATACAAACTAGCTGTGTTATCAATGTTCATTTAGAAGCATATGTATGTGTGTATATATAATATGAAATGGGGTTTTGACAAGTTGGTATCACTGGACTCATTTAAGAATTGTGAAAATGGGTATTTGACGAATGATGATTCATGTGTGTTTGGAGCTGAAGTGTTTTAAACACACATGAATCATCATTCGCCAAATACCCATTTTCACAATTCTTAAATGAGTCCAGTGATACCAACTTGTCAAAACCCCATTTATAAACAATTCTACCTTCTCCTATTGCCATTCACGATATCTATAAACACATTCAAATAATAATAATTTAAAACGATTTAATGAATTAGTTAATATATGATTATTATGTTAATGCGATAGGAGTGTAAAACAAAATTGAAAAAAAATATGAGATGTACCATAAATTAAATAATTAACTATAATGGTGTAATTTGTTAAAATTAAAACGTATCTAATATGAATATATAAACAGACATGTGTACTCAGAGTTAACATTCACTGCCATGGATGCAAGAACAAGGTCAAGAAAATACTAAGAAAAATTGAAGGTCTCCTATTTTCTTTATGTGTGTAAATATATAATACGAATATATATATATCATTTACAAACTAGCTGTGTTATCAATGTTCATTTAGAAGCATATGTATGTGTGCATATATATCATTTACAAATCAGTGTTTAGATCAACAGTATCATATGGGTTTGTTCCATATGGTTCAAGCTGTGACGGGCCCGGGGTGTGACTGACAGAATGTCTCCTTGGCACGGTTGAAGGGGCGGGATTTGGACACTCTCCACGAGTGTGTCCTACGCATTGGCACCGAGTACATCTTCGTTGTATCGAACTTTCACCACGTGATGGACGTCGGTCGTTCTTTCTCGGTCTCCCGGCCCTGTTCTTATCCATTAAAGGTGGATAGCATGGTGGAAGCGGGTCGGGTGGATACACCCATGCTGCAGGGGGTCCAGCTGGGTTTATTACCTCCACGTATGTTTTCCGGTAATATTCGGACGTGAAGAAAGGTACAGCCAAGTCGCTGCAATCTGTACGACCCATATATGTTGCTGCAGCGATGGCATGGCCGCACGGTAACCCAGATTTATCCCATTCGCGACACGAACAAATGTGGTCTTCCATATTCACAATCGCGTGAATATAGTCATCATGCACCTCGTACTTCCCATACCCGATTGCTCTTACCGGCCATGTCGCCGCACGACGCGCCCTGTACTGAACGATATTCTCCGCCGTTGGTGCGAGTGCATTTTGTATCTTAGCTCCTTTTAGGCGTCGAATTTGGTACCACTCTTGTTGAAAGGCCCGAAAGTAGTCCATAAGATTAACAATCGGACATCTACGCGCAAAACGGGAGAGTGCATTCACAGACTCTGCACTATTCGAGGTCAGAATGTCATACCGTTGTCCAGGAAAATGGGCCGCGGACCACCTCTCCGGTCCAGCATCGTCAAAGACTTTGGCTGCTTCCTTGACACTGTATCGTAGCATATTCATGTACTTGTTAAACTCCCGATCCGTATATGCTCTGCATGCCGCCCAATAGACATCCTTGTAGGTGGTAATACGTTTGTCCTTGGATTTGGCGTTCATCTCCAAATGTCGACAGCATATGGCGTGAGGGGCGTTTGGGTACATGGCAGAGATTGCGGCGCTTATGGAAGGAGCCCTGTCAGACATAAACACCAACCCTTGCGGGTCTCCGATAGCTTGTCTCAACATGGACAGAAACGAAGTCCACTCGTCCCCGGTTTCGGACTTGCCTACGCCGAAAGCTACTGGAACGATGGAGTTATCCCCGTCCATGGCAACCGCCAGGAACATCATACCCAAGTAACGGCCCTTTAAATGGGATGCGTCTATTATCAGGACACGACGTAGATTTTCCAGAAATGTGCGGATCTGCAAAAACATAGGTTAAAATGTTATAGTTTATAATGTGTAAATGTTATAGTTTATAATGTGTAAACATATGACGTGTTAAAATACGTACCGCGGGTCCAAGGGCCACGAAGCACATCTCAAACCGTCCACGTGAATTGGTCCGTAGCTGCGTGACAGTACCAGGGTTCTGCATCTGCAAATTATATAAATATGTCGGGAGTCGTTCATACGACTCCTCGAACGTGCCTCTCACCATAAACAGTGCATGGCAGCGCGCACGCCACGCTTGGTGGTAATCAATCGTGACGCCGAACTGCCGGTGAACGTCGTGGACGATGTCCTTTGGACGCAATGACCTGCTAACATCAAGAAATTTGTTTTTCAGGATCGCACCCAAAGTCTTTTTGCCGGCTTGTTTGTGGTGGGGATTAAGTTGCGTCCTCGTACAAGTGTGTACGTCGTGCAACTTTCTAATCATTATCGCCCCTCCTTTGGGACCCGTGTGAATCGCGTACAACCTCCACTCACACTTTTCTCTAGCACATTCAACTACGTATTTGATTTTGTCAGATGCCCGCACGCGACTTTGGAAACCCTCTTCCAAGAACTTGAGTCCGATCTGACTTGCTAAGAGATCCTTCGAATCGAATATCTGACCTGCTGTTAAACTTTCGCTACGAATATAAGGTGTAGGTTCGTAGCTTTGTGTCTGGGTATGGGAGTCTGGAAGAATAGGGGGCATATCAAAAAAGTCATTTATCTGACTACATGATTTTCTACTAGGGGTATATTCTTCGTGATCATCATTATCGGTGTCTGATCTGTCTATTTCAGAATTACCCGTTCTGAAAACGTGGGTTTCGTCATCAGCAACTCCAGCAGTACGCCATTCGTGTGGTTGTGGTGATGGTGGTGGTGGTGGTGGTTGTTGTTGTTGAGAATCAGGCTGCTCTATTTGGAGGTCTTCGTCGTCGTCACCCTCCTCGTCACCGTCGTCGTCACCGTCGGATACGCCGGGATACACAAAGAGTAATGGGGGTCTTTCTGAATCGACTGCAAGGTGCAGAAAAGTAGAGATATCCCCATCGTTGGATAAATCCACAAATGACCCATCGCCATTTTTAAACACTAACTTGCAAATATCAGAAGAGTTGATTCCACATTTTTGCATGGCGTATGCAACAAACTTCTGATAAGTATAGTTTACTGACACTTTTACACCATGCTTAGATTTATAAGCAAAATTCCACTCATTGTTATCTTGCACCCATTCACCATCAAAACAGAAATATAGCTTAGCTTTTGCAACAGATGAACTCATTTTTTCAGTAGTATCTCAAACACAAAATATTGCAGAAAGAAATATTGCAACAATGAAATCGTTGTGTGAGAATTATGGCTTGAATTTTACGTCTATTTATGAATGAAACAACCAACATATCAGAAAACCAATCTCTCATTTCATCCACAAACTGATATTCCAAAAACATTGATTTAACATTGATTGAAACATGCAATTGAATTTCAACCACAAATCGGTCTTTAAATTGCAATAATTGTGGAAAAAAACAGTAAAAGCATCAAGATTCGTCTAAGTATAGGGGCTGAAAGTGTAAATTTTCAGGGACCAAAAGTTGAAAATTTCAGGGACCAAAACTGTAAATTTTGGCCCATCGCGGGCTGCGATCGCGGGCAGGGACCAAAAGTGCACCGCGGCCAAAGTTTAGGGGCTTCGCGGGGCATTTGTGCCCAAAATACGTGCCACGTCAGCGTATCCCGCGATCGCGGGTATTTTTGCAAAATTGAATTTTTTTTGGGTATTTTGGTAACAGTTGGTTTGACTTTGGGTATTTTAATTAATTTCCCAAATATAAGCAATTCCAAACACCCCTAAGACCATTCTAATAAAAAATAATTTCATTTTTTTTTCTTTTACTATATTTTATATAAATATAATATAATTGATAATGAATAAAATATATGTATATATGATATAATAGCTATTAAAATACAAATATTATATAAAACTGCACAATCTATATTATATTATGCATATTACTTAAATTCATGATTACAAGTAAATGATACATAGTACAATTTTTTAAAGCTACATATTTGAATTCATAATTAAGAGCATTTCCAACAGACTCTTTATAAGTTTTCTAAAATAGATACTTAAAAGTCAAAATCTCTAAAATAAATTACATTTAGCTCCAACAGATTATCTGTTTTAGGGATTTCAACATCCATTATATTATTAAAACATTGTTTAAATTTATCATCCCAGTACATTTTTTTAAATAAAATTTATATAAAATAATAATAACTCAACCCTATTTGTGGTAATGAATAAAAAAGTAATTTTTCTCTCCACCTAGAAAGTTTTAGAGAATTCTCTAAACTTGAAGCTATCTCTAGTTTTCTCTATTTTAGAGAACAATATAGAGAAGCTGTTAGAGCAATATAAAGAACAAAAATGCATTTTTCTCTATTTTAGAGAAGCTGTTAAAGATGCTCTAACTAACAGATTAGCATAACCAAATACAGGATAAACATTTCATTTTAAATATAAATAATCTAAAATATATTTAAGATAACAATTGAATTTAAAGAATACCCAGTTATTTTTTCCATAAAAACATTATATTATTAAACCTAAAATCAATTACATCAATTAAAATTTTTAATTTAATTAAACAAATTTATAAGAAAAAATCATCGTTTTCTCAAACCATCAAAATTGTATAATAAAGCTGACAAAGACAATCAAAACTGTATAATAAACCATCAAAACTGCACGAAGCTTCCATGACCGTTGTTGAAGAAGAATTCATGAGATTTGAAGCTGCTGGTAATGAAGGTATACCGGTATCATCACCAAAAAACTCTTTAAAACATACGATTAAAGTTATACATTTTAAGCAAGCATTGAGAAAAATCTCACCTTCTGTCTCAGATAAGGTAAGACTTAATTAATAAGCTCTCTCTTCTATATCATGTCCTAATATACATACATACATCACCATGTATATCCTAAACGACATAAACCCACAACATTAATTAATGTTATACAATGAACGTTGTACCTTAACCTTTGTAAGAGTATCTCCAATGGTAGTTTAAATAAAAGCACTTAAAATGACTAGAACCATTGGAGAAGATGACTTGGTTTGAGTTTTTTTATCAACTTGAGGTTCTTCGAGTGTTTGAAGAAATTGTTGTGAGAGCCAAAAAAAAGAGAAAAGTATAATATGGTGGGATCAGTATTTTTTATACTTTTTTATTTTGCTCAAGTCTTTCAAAGAATTTGACCATTGTGCATGCCCTAAATTAAACCTTAATTGTAATATCTTTTTTTTTTGAAAAGCCAAGCACTTTTATTACCACTAAGAATGAGTACACACATGGATAACAAATCAACACCACCTGCTGCTCCAAACAGGCAGCCCAGGAAACTCATACAATGCAGAAAAAATCGAAACAGAAAGCTAGTTGGTTCGCAAGAAACGAACCTACACAAACATAAAACTAAACGACTTCCACGAGGCGCTCGATTCTTCTTGTAAATATGGAAGGGCAGAAGGTTTAGGCCCCTACAGATCTCCCCTGCACTCACTGTGAACTGAGAGGAATTAAAATCCGGTAGTAGCTGTCCACGGACAGCCCACCTGCACCTCCCAGCACCCTACCCTGATTCCTTACGACAACATCCTTGGCTCGGCGAGCCAACTTTTCCAATTGTCTTTAACCCGACTTGCTATCCAGTCGAAACACTTTCTTTGGAGTTCAAAAAATCAATCCTCAAGCTTTGATTTGTCAGTTTGGAAAATCACTCTATTTCTGTGTGTCCATATGAAATACAGAAAACACCACACAGTTTCTTTCCAAAACATTGGTTGCGAGAACGAACCTGTTACGGTCATATTTGGCTCGATCAAGTCTTGGATAGAGTTCAAATTTCCTTCCGATGTCTTCCACCAACGATGCACTAGCTGCCAAACTCTTTTAACCTTTGCACATTGTAGTAACGAATGTTCGATTGATTCCGGTTCTTCCCCGCACCTCGGACATAACGTCGAATTTAGATCTACCCCCATTTTGTATAGTATCACTCGCGTCGGTAACCTCCCTTGCTTAGCTTTCCATACGAAAATACAAACCTTTTTAGGAACTAACTTTGACCATGAAGTTTCCACGCACGGTTCTCTTTGTGTCGATAGCCTTTCCTCGATTAGCTCCTTTAAAACTTGAACCGAGAAGCTCTCATCCCCTCCTCCTATCCACCGAATTGTATCTCTACCGTCTCACTTAGGTTCCTACTCATATAGAATCTCCTTAAGGTCTTCCAACTCGCCCGCCTCTCTTCCCCTCGGTTCTCTTCTCCAACTCCACTTCCATTGCCACCGCCTTCCTACCCACTCCCCCTTATCGGCTATGGTTCCATCCTTGTTTGTTTCAAGTAGGAATAGCCGTTTAAACCTCCCGTCTAGCCTCTCATTCCCCACCCATCTATCTACCCAAAAACACGTCTCCTCCCCCCTCCCTACCTCTTTCCGAAACGAAGCACCCAAATCTAGCCCTATCTTCTCCAACTCGTGACCTATCTTAATGACATTCCCCCATACCGACCTTCCCCCTTCCCTAAATTATAGTCCTCTCCACCCAAACCGCCCTCTCTTCCGTAAAGACTCTTTGTCACCTTTACCCATAAAGCCTCTTTTTCCCGCCCAAACCTCCACCACCACTTACCCAAAAGTCCCCAATTTGAAGTTTGAAGGCTACCCACATTTAACCCCCCCCCTTTTAAAGCTTCTTACCACTCGGTCCCATTTTACCCATGGAATCCCTTTATTTGAATTTGGCCCTTCCCCCCCCACCCCAAAAGAAATTTGATCTCACCCTCTCGAGCTCACCAATCACTCCTCTCAGGGCTTTAAAAAGCGAGAAAAAAAATACAAAACAGTACTACCTAGTACAGACTTTACCAAAGTAAGCGTCCCACCATAAGAAATTAGTTTTAACTTCCAATTTGCGAGCTTATTTTGCGCCTTTTTTATTGCTTCCTTCCAGCTCTCAATTTTGTTCATATTGCTTCCCACCAGAAGCCCAAGGTAAAAGAAAAGGGAGCTCACCATAGCCGCACCCCAGTCCACCCGTCCATGCTTGCACCTCCTCAATTCCAACTCCCAAACCGAATAATGTGCTCTTCTAAATGTTAATCTTCAATCCCGACGCCAAGAAAAAACACTCTAGGATTTTCACCAAATTCTTTAGGTTCTTAATGCTCCACTTTCCGAAGAAAATGGCATCATCGGTGTATTGCAAATGGGTCACCTCTACTTCGTTTTTTCCGATCTTCAAGCCCTTGAAAATACCTTTTTCTCTAGCCTCAAACATCAATACATTCAAACTTTCGGCCACCACAATGAATAAGAATGGAGCTAAAGGGTCTCCTTGTCTAAGCCCTTTGCCCATCTTGAACTCTTTCGTTGGAGAGCCGTTGACCAAAATCGACACCGATGCGGATTCCAAACATGCTTTGATCCAATTGCATCATTTTTCTCCAAAGCCCATCTTAGTTAACGTCTCAATTAGGAAGGCCCACTCCACGTTGTCATACGTTTTCTCAAAGTCTACCTTAAAAATTAAACCCTTCTTTTTCGTTCTCCTCATACATTCCACCACTTCATTCGCCACCAAAACCCCGTCTAGGATGTATCTACCCTTTTATGAATGCGGCTTGTGTTTCACCTATTACATTGTCCATTATCTTCTTCATCCTTTCCGCCAACATCTTTGAAAGAATCTTATAGAACGCCCCGATTAGACTAATAGGTCTATAGTCATTTAGGCCCATCAGGTTATCGATTTTTGGAATTAAAGTGATGAAAGATGCATTGCATCCTCCATTGATTCTTTCATCTTCCCAAAAGACTTCCAAGGCTCGAATGAGGTCCCCTTTTATGATTGTCCAAAAAAATTTAATGAACGTGAAAGTAATCCCATCCGGACCCGGCGATTTATTATTTTCACACATCTTTATTGCTTCCCACACCTCTTCCTCCGTGAACCGTCTTTCTAGCCATTCCGCTTCCTCCCTTTTCAACTTCCCCAATTTTTCATATTGTAGTTTCGGTCCCAGCTTGTTGTTGGATGCGAATTTGTCTTTAAAAAATTCCACACAAATTCCTTTATTTCTTTTGGATCTTCCGACCACACCCCTTGGACGTTCATACCCCGTATCCCATTTTTCCGCTCTCTATTTTTTATTACCGCGTGAAAGTATTTTGAGTTTTCGTCACCCTCTTCCATCCATTTCACTTTTGCCTTTTAGTTATCGATCTCCAATTTTTTCTTTTCCGCCTCCAACCATTTTCTTCTCGACTCCACCCACCTCGTTCTTTCATATTCATCCCAACTTCTCGTCCCGACTTCACTTTCCCACTTTAAAGTTTCTTCCTTGTTTCTCTCCAATTCCTCCAATAGTATATTAAACTTCTCGATACTTCTTCTTTTCAAAGCATTCTTCATATTTTTTTAATTTATCCCTAAAAATGCAATCCGGTTTATTCGTTTTTACCTCATTTCCCCACTCATTCTTTACTAACTCTTCCACATCCTTCTCTTTTAACCATGTATCGAATATTTTGAACGGTTTCAGTCCATAGTCAAGGTTTGATTCCTTCAACAAAATTGGGCAATGGTCCGACCACTTCCTCTCGAGTGCCTTCACCCCCAACGTTCTCCATCCCGTCCCAAAATCATTCGTCACAAGGAATCGATCTAGTTTACTATATTTCACTTTGTCATCACTTATCCGCGTAAACTTTTGACCCTCCATTGGAATTTCCAATAATTGACTATTCCGAATGAAAGCATTAAACTCCTCCGCACCTTTATCGTTTGTGACCGAATTTAGTCTTTCGTGATTTCCCCTCACCTCGTTAAAGTCCCCAAATACACACCATCTTACCTCATCTTTGTCACACATCGCTTCTATGCTCTTCCAATCTCTCCTTGAGTTCTCTTGGGCCGTAGACGTTTATGAAACCATATTGTCCTTCCATCCCCTTCCATTTCCCAATTACCGCGATAAAGTTTTTTTCGGTTACAAAATATTCACACTCGAATACTTTTTTATCCCACACCAAAAGTAGTCCACCCGAGTTGCCTACTGCCTCAGATTGTACGTAATCCCCACCATCATAACCCCACATCCTCCTAATCTGAATTTCATCTATGCTTTTTTGTTTTGTTTCTTGTATCCCTACCATGTCAACCGATTCCCTTTTACAAAATTCCCGTACCCACTTCTTTTTCCCTTCCATACCCAACCCCCTTATGTTGATTGATAATATCTTCATGTAACAATATTAAAATTCGATTCCAGGGAGTATCACATACCGTTAGGCTTTCCTCTTCTTCCCCGTCTTTCTCTCTATTTCGGTTGTTTCATCCCAAACCAAGCCTAGTCTTCTTCCAAACTCCTCCAAATTTCCTGCATCGTCTGAACTTCGAACTTCATTTGAGGCCGACACTGCTTCCTCCAAATCAGACTGCTTACTCTTCGTCTTTTTGTATTTTCCCCATTATTTGCTTCCGTTTTTTCTGCCCGCTCTTTGTCGGTTGCTTTCTCGCTTTCTGTTTGAGTAGATGAAAACTCATCCTACCCCTGTCGAAACCCATGGATTCGTTTTTCCTCCCTTTCGCAACTTCTCCATTCTTGGCTTTACTTCTGTCGCTATTCTGTGATTTCTCTCTAGAATCGTTTTTTCCTCTGTTTGCGAGATCATCAGATCCCTCCTGGTTTGATTTTGGATTCGTTGAACTCTTGTTTATCTTTTGGGCTTGGGTCCCACTTGTGTCAATCTCCCCCACTTTTTTCCTTGGGCTAATCGCTGTTGGATTACGGACTCCTTCCTTATGGTCTTTTTCTGATTTATTTGGATTCTCCTTTAACTGGGACATTTCATTTACATGTGGTCCAGAATTGCTAGACTCCCATCATGTGAGTTTCTCCCCCTCTGCACGTGATCCCCGTCCACCCTAGCCATTTCTTCTCTTTTCCCCATGTGATTATATCGGTTCTCCTCGGAAATAAGAGACTTTTCAAATTGGGATGTTTGCTCTCCCCTCTCTTCTCCGGCGCCATTCTGTGACCGGCAGTACAGTTTTCCGGCATCTCCGACCCCCTTTCCTTTTCCTTTTCCTCACTTTGTTCTTTCTCTTGTGCTTGTTTTTCTTTTATACTGTTGTCGTACTGAAATACACTTTCTTCTACATTTATTAGCTCCTTCGCTAACCGCCTCTTCCATCTCCGAATCGCTAGCAAGGTCCATATCGCCCTCATCCATTTCGCTGTCTGCATTTATTAGCACCGTAACCATCCTTATCCCTTCCTCCGCTATTCTCACCCTGTAAAATAATTTCCCGACTTTGATACTACGAATTTCGTCAATACGTGACTGGATTGTTGTTGTGATCATAACTTTTGCAAACTCCAGATTATCTGCATCCTCCAACTCACATTTGTTAAACTTCAATGTTTGTCCCCAATTAGATGTTATTTCTTTAAAAATCTTTTGTTTCCATGCATGCAGCGGAACTCCATAAATCCTCAGCCATGATTCCCTTTTCGTGGAGCAATATCCTTCTGTCCAGCGTCTCAGATCTTTAACCCAATAATGTACTCCATGCGTCTTATTTTTTAGAATGTTTGCCATTGTTATTTCATTACCGAATGCTATTAGGACGTTCCTTCCCCCCATATATTTTACCTCACACTCCGATAGGTTTTCCGCCCTGCATACTTTTTGCACCATCTCTAGATTATCTAGTGTTGTCATTCTTCCGATCGCACACTTCTCCAATCTATTTCTTGCATCGGAATCCGGTTGCCATACTCCTAAGACCTCCTTCAACACGGTAACGTCTTCCTCCTTTTTCCTTTCTTCTTCCATCGCCTTTTGTTTCACAATGTCTGCATATGAACGACCCTCCCTGTTAGATCCTGGTGTTGTCCCCCACACACTCTCTCTTTTTATTGGACGATTCGTATTGTTTCCCTCTCCGACGTTGCCTTTGATCGTCCCCTCTTTTGCCTGGAATATTCTTAATTTGTAAGTGCCTATCCACATCCCTCTTAATCTCCTTTCCAACCCTACTGTATCACGTACCCCTTTGAACCTTACGAAACCGAATCGCTTTTTATTCCCCATCCTTCTCCTTGCCAGGTATATGTCTCCAACATCCCCGTAGTACTTGAAAGCTTTCCATAGGTGAGGTACGTCCCACTCTTCCGGGAAGTTGAAGAAGAGGTATGAAGTCATATTTCTATTACTAAACTTACCTTGGTATTGCCTGTTACCGATTCCCACTTTGACGTTGTTCTCGCTTCTTCTCGCCCCTACAATCGCAAACACTCCTTGTACCGCTCTCGCACCCCTTTCCCCTACTCTCACCCACACTTGCTCTCCGGCCACATTTCGACCGTGTTTTCTCACTTTCTCTCTCCATATAGAGTAGGTGATAATGGTCAATAAAAAGAGTGTTTTGTTGCAGCAAAAAGAGTACTACCATCGACTGTCGGAGAGCTTCAAACCTTAATTGTAATATCTTGTATATTTTTTGACACTTGATGAACCTGTGCCACAACAAAAGGAATGTTCTCATATTTGTTCTGCAAAATATAGGTTTTAGTTATTAGTTATTTTATTCTTCTCCTTGCATAGTTAGTAAAAATGAATTTTGGTTTGGCTATTTCTTTTTGCAAAAGCAAATATTTTGGTTGATTCATTGACTTTTTTAAATGTGGCTATTTTATATGGAGCCCTACCCTTGCAAATTGTATACCCTGCAACTTATGTCTCCTCTCACAAACAACACAAATAAAATAAAATTACATTTTATACCCTTTGAATTATTTAATAAATTTATTTTATACTTTTTACTTTTTCAATTTTCATTTTACACATTCGTCATATTAACACATATAATCGTATATTAAATAAAATACGTTTTAGTTTTAACAAATTACACCATTATAATCATCTATTCGATACGTTCGAAATGAGCCTAACATTGAATATTTTTTGATTTAATTATTTTATTATATATCATATATACTATATAAAAATATTTTTTATATTTACAATTCATACCCTTATAGTTAATTATTTAATTTATGGTACATCTCTTACCGTTTTAACTCATTAAGTTAAAAATTTATACAAAACTTTACTGTAATAGCTTTTAGGAAAGTTTTTTTTGTCTCATTTATTTTTGTAACGCCAATGATTATAGAAAACTATTAAGATGTCCAAAAAATATATATATTAAAAGCTATTACATCAATCGTATTTAAAAAAATTGGCTTTTTATTATTTAATAGATCATTATCATAATTATATCAAAAGATCTTGTTAATCATAGTCCGCTAACGTTTTAGAACGAAATCTTAATATTTTTTAGCATGAAAATAAAAGTGTTATATTGTTTTATAAGTAAAATATTTATCTTGTAAAGTATTTTCTCTCTAAAAACGTTAAATTTACCATTTTGCATTTTAAGGGGTATTTGGGATTGCTTATTTAAAACAACTTATGCTTATTTTTAAAAGTGTTTATCAACTTATGTCGTGCTAATAACGAGTCGGGCGTAAAAATGTAATTTGAACAAATAAGTTATAAGCAGTTTTAAATAAGCAACTTACAAAATACTTATATTTCAAATCTAAGTTTTAGATTTCTTTTAATTAAAATTTACAATTAGTTTTAAAATTTTGGTGGTGATAATAAAAATTCATTGTCGTTCAAAAAAAAGAAGTTCTTAAATATTTCTATAAAATAAAAATAATATATGTGTTTATTATATACTGTAAAATATTTATTATAGCTAACTTATTACAATATTTGTTTATTATACAATGTAAAACAAAAATACTATAAAACATATATTATAGTAAATATTTCTTAAATTTATAGTATTTTTGTTTTATTCTTAATTAATATAATATATGTCTTTAATTTATAGTATTTGAGGATTTGTCTCTCATTTGATTGAATTCATCCTCAAAATCGATTGAATTTATAAAAACTTTTCGTATTATAATAATACCCGAATCCGACCGACATTGACCCGAAACAATCCGAAACCCGAAATGGAATATAATGGTATAAAGTGTAACCGTAAATGAAATTATTTTTAAAGGTATATAATAGATAAATATAGATAAGAGCGTAAAATGTACAAGTTTAAAACAAATCTCGATACGTCATTCTTGAAAAATCTTGATACATATTTATGATATTTCACAATATTATTAAGTTAGAAAATTATTCGATAATAAACTTCTTTTGAAATTATTGACGAGAATATTGTAATAATATAATTTGTAAAACAAATCCATTTATTAATATGTTTTAGTTAAACTATGATTATTATTTTTAATATTATAAGAGTGTAAAATAAAAATGAAATAATGTTAGAGATATAAAAGAAATTAATTCGTACATGTTCATAGGGGTGTGCAGAACCCGTCCAACCCGAAAAACCCGACCGCCCCCGACCCGCCCGAACCCGAAAAAGAGCTACTCGGCTACCCGATAACCCGATCCCCCCGAACCCGGAGACTTTAGGCGGTTTTATCGGTTCGGTTTGGGTCACGGTTTCCCAAACCCGATCCCACCGAACCCGTCCGATTTACTCTGATAAAAAAAATTAGGTATTTAGATTTTAGGGTTTAGATTTCACTCATTTCAGGGTTTTTTTTACGCGACTCTCACTCTCGTCTCACTCGTCTCTCTCGTCTCACACAGTCACACTCGACCAGACGACGACCAGTCGACCTCTCGTGTGTGGTCTGAACTCTGAATCAAGTTGTAACTTGTAACTTGTAACTTGTAAGTGGTCTGAACTCTCAACTCTGAATGTCTGATTTGTGTGGTCTCATTCTCATCACTCATTTGTTTACATTTACAAATTACAATTACATATTTGTGTGGTCTGAACTCTGAATGTCTGATTTGTGTGGACTGAACTCTTGAATCTTAATGTCTGATTTGTGTGGTCTGTACTCTCAATGTCTGATTTGTGGACTTGTGGTCTAATAACTCTAATTTGTGGTCTCAAGTCTCAAGTCTCAACTCATAGTCTAAGATGATTTGTCTGTGGTATGATTTGTGATTTTGTGGTCTCTAATTTTGTGTTACTGTTGGTTGGTTATCACATTATTATCATTCAAACTAATCTGTGTTACTGTGATAATAATGTCTTCACATTATTATCAAACTAATCTGTGTTAGTGTTGGTTGGTTATCAAACTATTAAACTAATAATGTCTACATATTATTAGCAAACTAATAATGTAGTAATAATGATGTTCGTTGTTTATTTAGTTGTTAGATTTGCATGTCTAATTCTATGGCGGATAGTAGTCCACCTGCACCACCACCCCCTGAAACAAAGAAGAGAAAAGCAGTTGAAAAACGGTCGGCTGTATGGGATCATTTTGAGAGAATTGTAGATGAGAACGGTAACATCCTTGCAAAATGTAATTATTGCCCTAAAACATATGCGGCCGACCCCAAAAAGCATGGCACGTCCTCTTTAAGAAACCATTCCCTTGCATGCTTAAAAAACCCTCACTCTAGAGAGACAAGATAGTGAAGATAGTCCGAGCACTCAAGCTTCGGGAATGGGGGGGTTTTCTGAAGATGATTCGATTGGTTGCACGTTGGTCAATGGTCTTTTTGGTTGAAGAAATCAAGAAAACGAGCTTGGAAGTCGGTTAGTCGGAGGCCGGTAAGTGTAGGTTGGTATTTGGAAGTTTGAACTTTATTTGGAGTTTTGGACATTTGGTGATTTGGTATTTTGGTTGGAACTTAGAAGTTGACATTTGGTGATTTGGTATTTTGGTTGAATCATGAATGGTTGTAGTCTTGTATTGTAGACTTGTAGAGTTGTAGTTATAATTTATAAATTAAACTTGTAGAGTTGTAGTTATATTATTATTAATGATTTAATTCTAAGTTGTAGGTAGTTGTAGACAAAATACAACTTGTTATATTTGTATTACAAATTTACAACAAAATAACCCAAAAAAACTAGGCCCAATCTGTAAAAATTAGTTTTTGAGTTTTAACAGCTGGGCTCAGATCAGGCCCAATCTGCAGACCCAACCCGACAGACCCGATCCGACAGACCCGATCCGAGCTGCCACCCGAAACCCGATATATGTTTGGACGGGTTTCGGGGATTGAGGCTTCCACCCGATACCCGATCGGGTTCGGTTATTTTGGGCCCGAACCGACCCGACCGTTGCACACTCCTACATGTTCATGATATTTAATAATATGATTAAATCCAAAAGGCCACTGATGTTTAATCATGGCTGATGTCTTACGGTCACAATTTTAAAAAAAGAATTAAATCCAAAAATATTCAATATTGAGCTCATTTCGAAGGTATTGACGAGACGATTACAATGTGTAATTTGTAAAAAAAGAAATGTATTTTTTAAAGCATTCTTGTTCATATACGATTATTTATGTTAATATGATAAGAGTGTGAAATAAAAAATGAAAAAATAAGAAATTAAAAGTAAATTAAATAACTAATTTCTAAGGGTATAAAATGTAACTCGGTGCTTTGTATAATTGGGGACGTGAGAGGTTAGTAGTTGTGAGACATGTACATATAGCATCAAAAGTCATACGACTTAAATTTCAACATTAAGTGTCATTTCATGCTTGTATATAGTATATATATGTTAAAAAATACGTTTTATATAGTATATATGATATATAATTACATCAAAGAATATTCAATGTTGGGCTCATTTCGAAGGTATCGACGAGACAAATATAATGATGTAACTTGTTAAAATTAAAAATTATTTTTTGAACGTATTTTAGTTAGTATACGATTATATGTGTTAATATAATGAAAGTGTAAAATGAAAAATAGAAAACTAAAAGGTAAAAAGTAAAATAATTAAATAAGTATAGGGATGCAAAATGTAACTTTTAAATCAAAAATTAAAAAAAGGAAGCATGTGAGGGGAAGGGGGTATAGAAACTTGCATCAGAGGGGTAGGTTAGGTTTAGAATACCTCTTTTATATAGGGATCTAATCAAACGATAACTATGTACTTTGTGATAATTGTGAAATCCAACGTGAGCCACACATTTAAGATAATTAACATAAATTTTAAATAAATTTAAAAGGGTATTTTAATACATTGGGTTTTTAATGTAATTAAGTTAATCAATCCCCAAATATCTCCTAAAATCTCTCATACGAATCCCCTTTTCTCTCACTCTATCTTTACCATATACCTAATTCCAAAAAGTTCTTATTTCTCTAGAAAAAATGATTATTTTCATAGTGATAAATCTAGTGTGACAAGGAGCATCGATGTCTAGAAATTGAAGTTGTTACCGTAAAAATATGATGCAAAAGCGAAGAAACATACCTTTTGTAATATTCTAATTATATTCTTCATTTCTTCTTCAAAGTGTGCTCCCAATCAGTGGCGGATCCAAGATTTTTGCATAGTGGGGTCACTTTTAAGGTAGGTTAAAGGTCCGCGAAGTCGTTTTGTTTTTTGATTGATTTTGAAGTACTTTCTTTAGTTTTTTAGCTAGTGGGGGGACATGCAAAAAATTACTGGGGGGAAACCATACTATAACGCAAAAAAATAATTGTTTTTACACTAAAAAAATCATATATTTTTTATTTTAGTGGGGGATGGGACCCCCCCCCCCTTTTGCAGTTGGGTCCGCCAATGCTCCCAATATTCTTCCGGCTTCATCAATCACAAAGCATTGAAAAATCCAAAATTCGAAATTAAGCAAAAGCAATAGAATTGGTCCTTTAGTTTTAAAGATAATAGATAGGATAAAAAATTGTAACACCCTAAAATCCGGGCTAATTTGAACCTTAAATTTCAACAAGTTATGATAAAATAAACTTCCACTTTCATCTATATATCAAGTGAATTAACCACTAGGAGTATATTTACAAGTACATGATTCTCCAAATAACCTATTAATCTAATTATGCCACTATAATCAGATTTACTAAGTTATCTCAGCAATCCTTCAAAAACTCCTTCTGTTAATTGACTTTTCCGCTAATCCTGTAACGTCCCAAAAATTACAAGCAAATTTAAAATTTTAAAATAAACATTTCATTTATAACAACTCATTAAATGATCCCAACGCTTCGTTTGCAAACACATAATTAATATCTTTATAAAATAAAACCAGCGGAATAAACGTTTAATTATTAAAATCATAAAGCAACCAGCTCTCCTCGCGCCAGTGTGTACCCGTCACGCCTTAGAGCCACACGTACCTGAAACCACAGTTTATTGGGAAAGGGTAAGCACGAAGCTTAGTGAATTCGAACACCATAAATAATACAGTTATTCCACACTACCCATACAACAGATAGTGACACATAAACGATCATACAGGTCTACGAACAAATCATAAACATGTACATCCACAACCACCCACCTAAAAGGCACAAGTCGGTCTCACCGACCACATGATAACATCTTCGGCCCCGCCGAATCCCCGGTCCCACCGAGTCTCTATGCCAACCGCGTATAAAATCTCCGGCCCCGCCGGATCCTCGGTCCCACCGAGTCTCTACGCCACCCGCGTATAAAATCTCCGGCCCCGCCGGATCCTCGGTCCCACCGAGTCTCTACGCCACCCGCGTATAAAATCTCCGGCCCCGCCGGATCCTCGGTCCCACCGAGTTAACATGACGACAAAGTATCAACTAGACACCCCACTATCTAGTTCCACAACACAATCACATAAAGCTACCACACACGTACTACAGCAATGATAAAACAACCGTTATTAGATATAATGAGAGAACTCACCTCGAATGCGCGCCTAGCTTAACAACACAATTCAAGCTTCACAAATGCGGTCACTTCCCAGCACCTAAACGCATGTTAAAACGTGTCAATACGAGACCCGGACCCTATGACACGACACACGCTTAAACCGTCACTAAAACTATTTTCTGCTCTCGCCAAACAGGTCTGTTCGGGACCTGTTTCGACCTCTTTAAACCCAGAAAAACCTTAATTAAATTACATGACCAGAAAGTAATCTGAGTTAGGGTTCCAAGGACATATTATACACCTACTAACGATTTTTCTACATTTAATTACGGATTTTATAAGATCAGCCCGCAGAACAGCGAAAAACAGCACTTATCAGTATAAAACGACGATTTGGCCTAAGCTACGCTCCGAACTGGATTTTGCACAAAACACAGAAAAGTTTATAGACTCAAAAAGGGAACTTTTGACACCGGTTTCACCCCAAACCGAGTTACGAGCAGAAAGTTATGGTTTTCGCAAGATCAAGGCAGATTCCAGAAATTTTCACATGAAATGACGAAACACCGAACTTGCGACCACTTTTTCGCCCAGCTAGAGACCGAACCAGTTTTCCGCTAAAACACGGAAAACGTGCCCGATCCCGAACTTGAACCGTGGGCGCCAGTTTCGGTTCAAACGGAGTTACGACGGAAAAGTTATGATCAAACGAAAACTGGACAGCACACTTAGAATTTACATAAAATCACAGTTTATAAAAACGGTTACGAGATTGGCTTATACGATTCGGGTTCGCAACGGGGGTTCACTCTAACAGGGTTTTAGGTCATAAGGGCTGACTCGACCGTGCACCACCCACTGCCACCTCCGGCAGTGGTGGTCGCCGGCGGCGACGGCGGCGGTTACGAAAACCCAACGAGACAAGATTAAGACGGACCCTTAGACTACCCCGACTTCCCTAAACCCGCACACCCACCCGGCTCACTACTCTCGACCACGTACCACGCTGCCCTGCGCTGGCGGTGCACGCTGGTGGCCACGCCGTCGGCAGCCAAGGCTGCAGCGACGGCGGTGGTGGTGGTTTGCGGCTGATGGTGTCGACGAAACAGAAACGAGAAGAGACGTTACCTTTCTCGCAAGAACGCAGCAGCAGCAGCCTCCGCCTCGACGGCCACGCTCTTCTCGACCGACTCTTCTCCTCTCTCTCGCTCTCACCGGCGGCAAGTGGTTGATGACGGTGGTTGCAGGTGGTTCACGGCGGCAGGGAAGGGGATCCTTGGGTTGCAGTTTGCGTGAGAGAAAACGAGAGAGATAGAAGGAAAGTGTTTAGGGTTAATGTTTTCTTTTTATTTCACCTCACGGCAACAACTACCATCTAAGAACAATTTGGATCTTGACAACTAGTTGCATGGGCCGAAACCCATAAGGGTTTTTGGCCTTTGACACATTTGGCCCCTCAACTTACAACCCTCTCGCAACTTACAACCCTCTCGCAATAATAGCTCTTACCTTGGAGTCAAGAGTAACTAAACGTTTTTCCTCATCAGTATACTTTTTAGGATTTTTGAGAATATACCGACCAGTAGCACTGGATTTTTCCTCATCAGAATCACTAGAGATTTCCTTTTCAAAGGTCTCTTTACCTGGCCTCTGCGTGTCATAGCGAGCCCAAACTCTGGGGATAATAGGTCCCTCTTTGAGAATGGTTGGATATCTAGTATCCACTCCTTCCATGAATAGCATCATGCGGCTTTTCCACAAGGAGAAGTTGTTGGCATTAAACTTAGGAGGTTTTGAAATAGACCCATTTTCTGAAAAGTTGTTTTGAAGAGAGTTTTCAACAGTAGAAGAAGAGGCAGCCATCGCAGATCAAGTTTATGGGATTAAACTTTCTGCTCTGATACCACTTGTTAGTCCCAGATGGCTTAACAAGTATTGTAGAAGGGGGGGTTGAATACAATACACAAAAATTTCACAATTTTAATTCTTATATTTGAAAAACTTTCAAAAGAATTACACACAGAAAACTTAAGATTGTTGCGGAAAAGAACAGATAAACTATTCTAACAATCTTACACAAAGTATACAACAAAATAACTAAGAACACTTAGAACAAAGCTATAAAGTTTTAAGGCTTAAAGGAAGATTTCTTGCACTGAGAGAATTCTTGAAGCCATAAGAATTGCATGAATAGCACTTCTCCTTTTATAGTGCCAAGGAGTGCCCAAGCATTAAATGCTTGGGACACTTGTCATCTTCACATATGCTGATAATGTTGACTTCAGGAGAACTGTGAAGTCCTTGTCACTTTTCACTTGGTGCAGACAGAGTAGCTTGAGCAGATAAAAGGGACCTTAACTGAAAGTGGATAAAGAGACAAACTGTCACTTTTCTCTGCTGGAGGATATTGTCCCATAATAAATGATCTTCTGTCTTGAGCTTTTGGCACCGAAGTGGTTTCCACCGAGATTGAGAAATCTTCGGTGGAAAGAAGACTAGTCCACCGAAATTGCAAGCATGTTTCGGTGGTAACTAGTCCACCGAAATTGCAAGCATGTTTCGGTGGTGAGAGGACCACCGAAATTACAAGTGTATTTCGGTGGTGAGAGGACCACCGAAATTACAAGTATATTTCGGTGGTGAGAGGAGCACCGAAAGGGTCATCGGTGGTGGATGGGGACCACCGAATTTGTCCATGCACTTCGGTGGAAGAGGCCACCGAAATTGTCCTATAAATTCGGTGGAGAGAAGGCCACCGAAATGTCAAGGAATTTCGGTGGTGATGACTTGTTTGAATGTTTGCCGAGAGTCTTTTATTTTCCACAAGTAGAGAGTCTTCAAGCTTGGTTTCGGTTGATCTTCGACTTCACCGAACATTTGATATCTTGTACAAGTCATTCAAAGAACTGAACTAAAATATTCTAAGTAGGAGTTTTAGGGAAAACATCGGTGAGTCAATTTCAAATCCTTGATGACCCAACAATCTCCCCCTATTTGAATTTGAGCTCCTTATCTTAGAATATTCAAGAGTAAATAAAAGTAAGTGCGTTTTTGACCCTTTTTACTCTTTTGGGTTCTTTTCACATAGACCATTCTTTTTTTTTTTTGATCTTTTTCTTTTGTATGCGTATGTATACTATTTACAGTATTTACAGGTAACGAAAGATAAAGTATGTACAGAAATAAAATTCAAATAGAGATACTTGTATTAAGATAAGTTCTCGTACAATTTACAAAATGAGAAACTAACTTTTACAAGTACCAAATGGAGAGAACTTACTTCTTTGAGGTTTTGCGGCGCTTGATTTCATCCAGTAAGTTTCTATAGAACGGTTGAGCTTCGGGGATGTTCGGAAAGAGGTTGTGAATGCCTTCCAGAAATATAGTATCGGCGATGGACATCTGGGCAAATCTGAAGAATGCCCGACGACCGAGACCGTCGTTAAAGAACAATCCTGGTATTGGTGAGAGGCTTAAGGTTGTGGTAGGATAGGGAACAGAAGTGGGAATGGTAAGGTTAAGATTGTTTACATTCGGGATTTTACCTTCTCTTGCCATTTCCTTGAAGACTGAGTCAGGAGGATTTTTGACTTTGGGGAGGATGATCTTCTCTTTCAGAGACAACAGTTTGGCTCTTTCTTCGGTGGAGAGGATGATGTTATGTTTTCTTTTGATCTCATTCATCTTATTCATTAGACCATCAATGTATTTGACAAAGATGTCTTTCTTTGGATTTGGACTCCTGACAAGGTGTTGAGTGATTTCATACCATTCCGAGAGACCGAAGAGTTGGAGATGGCTTTCTTTCACACTCTTCATAGAACCATCTTCCCAGTTAATAATCAATCTGATGTCTTGAGGGTTTGCCTTGGAGGTGGCAATCTTTACTGAAGAAATTTGTGACCTATAGCTTCGGTGGTGCATGGTCTTTTTGTACCAACTAATTTCTTCATTCTTTTGTTGTGCCAAGGCATTGAGCACCGATTTCTGTGTTTGGATGGCATCGGTGGACTTGACTTTTGTAGCTTCTTCTGCGGCAGCTTTGAGAGACAGATCTCTGGATTTGTCTAAGTCGATTTGAGCTATTCTTGCTTCCTCAATTTCTTGAGCAGAGAGGCCAAGTTCGGTGGTGATAGGTTGAGAAGCAGGCTTGAGTTTGAGAGTTTCAGCGTCCTTCGGTCGAGCCCCATATCTTGCCAGATCCTTTTTCTTCTTTTCTTCTCTGGCCAATTCTTCGGCCGAAAGAGTTCTTTTTCCTTTGTCTTCGGGAGCTTTGCTGGACTGCTCCCCCTCAACTGATGCATTAAGGTCAAGAGCTTCGGTGGAGCCAGTATGGGTCGGTGAGAGTGAGACATGTTTCGGTGGAGAAGAGGGTTTAGGTGAAGAGGTAGAGAGTTTCGGTGGTGAGGATTTCGGTGGAGAGGAGGATTTCGGTGAAGAGGTAGAGAGTTTCGGTGGTGAGGATTTCGGTGGAGAGGAGGATTTCGGTGAAGAGGGTTTCGGTGGAGGCTGGTTACTGGAAAGTTTCTTGATGGATGGAAGTTTCGGTGGAGCCGTGGTTTTCTCCCCCTCAGGAACAGCCGGTAACTTGAAACCCAACTCATAGAAGGCCTTATCAAACTTGGAGTGTAGGAAGGCCAGACTCGTTTCGGTGGTATGGGGAACCAAGGCAAAGTCACCGAGATCCATTTCCCACTGGGAACGTTCAGGACTGGGTGAGTCGGTGGAAGGTTTGGAGAGGGACTCCACTGTGGTAGAAAGGGTAGATAATTTTTCTTGAATGGGGCGTAGGGCTTCGGTGATGGCATCAAGAAGAAGATGCGGTAGCTGAGACTCGAGGTTAGAGATGCGGGAATTGGCTTGGGAGATTAAGGTGATGGTAGATTTAAGAAAGGTAGAGGTGCGGTCGATGTGCGGGGAAGTTTGTCCACCGATTTCGGGGAACGAACAGTGCCATCGAAGGGGATCCGCTTCGAGAAGAGGATGTCGTAAGTGAGGCGCGAGTGCGTCGGTGTAGAGGGTTCGGGGAGGTCGGGGAGGTGAGGGTGTACGTTGTGGAGAGTGTTGCCTCGGCGAGGGAGGCTCGATGGGATGTTCTTCGGGGGACGGGATGGTTCGGGGAGAACCAGTGTCCGCTAAAAGAAATGCAAAGAAATCATGTGGGGGTGAAGATTGTGAGGGGGAACCCTGATTGGGTTGTGCAATCTCATCGATCACAAACTGATCGGGTGAAAGGCTGTGAAGTGAAAAGTCAGAACCCTCGAGAGGAGAGACCTCGAGGTCATCTCCACCACCCAAAGAATCGAGTGGGGAGGTTTGTTTAGGGTTCTCCAAGTGTACAACTGAGGCCTTTCGAGAGGCAACAGAGGAGATGGTGGGGTTCGAAACGGATACCCTTGGCCCGGAGGGATGAAGTTCAACAACCGGCGATTTTTGAGAATCGACAGTTGGATTTGTTGGTGGGGCCGATGGTTTCCGGGACCTCTTTGGAAGAGATCCCGAAGGGGAAGATGAGTGCCTCCGCTTATGAGAAGGGGTGTGAACCGGGGAAGTCTCCGAGGGATATCTCGGTGACGTGGTTCGAGAAGCGGGAGCGGAGGTGTCGGTGGCCTTTTGTCGTTTCTTTTGAGTGCCACCCGACGTCACTCGGGAACGGGGAGAAGGGACCACAACATTTGGAGTGACCTCGGGAATTTCCAGGTGGCGAAACCCGGGAATTTCCGCATCACCCCAACGAAGTTCGGGAGATAGAGCGAAGGAAATCATACCTGGGCGTAATGGGCGATCGGTGGCGAGCGGCTTGACGTTGAGGGTTTTGGTGCCCACAACGGGAGATGACCATTCATAAGAGAACCGGGGCGAGGAAGAGCGGCGATCGGTTTCCAAAGCTTTGGAAAGCTTGTGTTGTAAGATCATGGAGATGAAGCGGGGAAAAGCAACGTAACACTTCTTGGGAGTTTTGATGACCTCGACAAGCTCTGAGAAGAAATATTGGGCGAAGTCAACTTTCCTTTGGAAGATGAGGGCATGAGCGAGTTTGTTGACGTGTGAAGGCGATTGATCATGCCCACTTGTTTTGCGTGAGAGGCAATGGATAACGTGGGCGAAGAAGAAATTCCAAATGCCTCCCATTTTGCTGCGAAGAAGAGTACCGGGGCCTTTGGAGCTTTTGGAGGAGTCGTCGAGCACATAACCGGTGGTAAGAACAATGTCTTCATGTATGGTGTCCAAATACATGTCTTCATAGTCGGAAAAGGCGTCGATCTTGAGAGCGAGACGAACATCATCGACCCCAAACGTGAGGTCGTGATCACCTTCGGCATTGGTGAAGATGGAGGCGTGAATGGCCTCATTGGAGGGATCGTACACGGAGGTGAGCCAGAACTGTCCAATGAGCATTTTGCTCATCTTAGGGTTGCATGTGAAGGCATGAAGAAGAGGAGAGCGAGACAGAAATTTAGCAATAGTAGAGAACTCGGGATGAGCGGGATCGGATTCGAGGCGGGCAACGTGATTGCACTGGTTGAAGCGGAGGTCTTCAAAACGTGTAGGAATTGGATATCGTGAGGATGCCATGAGAGAGATATGTTTGAAAGAAAAGAGAGAGTTGCAGGTTTGAATTGTGAGAAAGGAGTGGGGAGGAAGTAAAGGGAGGTATGTATATATAGGGAAAGGATAAGGTACCGTGATGATGATTTTGTATGGGGAGAGGGGACATGCGGCTCATGAGGTGAAAAGGTTATTGGGAATCGGGACACGGAACGGCGGATAGGCGAAGGGTCTGACGCAAATGCAATTGAGTGGTCACAAGTGGGCTTTGGGAACCGTGTGAATCGGTGTAGGCTCGGTGATGCTTCGGTGGAGGATTCGGTGTTCGTTTGGGAGACGATCGGTGGAAGTTCGGTGGAGGATTCGGTGTTCATGGGACTTCGGTGGTAGAATGGTTTCACCGATTTGGATGAGGTCCACCGAAATGGGACTTCGGTGGTAGAATGGATTCATCGAATTTGGAAAGTACCACTGAAATGGGACTTCGGTGGTGGAAAGTTTTCACCGATTTGAGATGACCACCGAAATGAGACTTCGGTGGTGGACAAGTTTCACCGATTTTGAAACTTTCCACCGAAATGGGCTTCGGTGGTAGACACGCTTCACCGATACTTGAGATTATCACCGAAATTGGACTTCGGTGTTGGAAAAGAGAGATAGAAATGTTTTAACACATAGATTTGTCCACCGATGAGAGATCGGTGGAGAGAGAGAAGTAGATAAGAAGGTGTCCACCGATGTGAGATCGGTGGAGCATGAACACATGTTTATTCTAGGAGATTGCACATCCCAAGTTCACTGATGAGAAAGTTGAACCTGGTTTCATCAAGAGGTTTGGTGAAAAGATCAGCAAGCTGCAAATCGGTGGGAATGAAGTGCAGTTCAATGTCACCTTTGGAAATGTGGTCCCTGATGAAATGATACCTGATATCGATATGTTTAGATCTAGAGTGAAGAACAGGATTATTTGCTATAGCTATAGCACTGGAATTATCACACAGAATTGGGACTTTAGAAAAGAATTGATTATAGTCCCTTAGTTGGTTTCTCATCCATAGAATCTGAGCACAGCAGCTCCCAGCAGCTACATATTCAGCCTCAGCAGTAGAGGTTGATACAGAGTTTTGTTTCTTGCTGGACCAACTTACCAATTTTCCCCCAAGGAGCTGACAGCTTCCTGTAGTACTCTTTCTATCAATCTGGGAACCTGCATAGTCTGAATCTGAATAACCAATTAGTTCAAAACCCGAGTCTTTGGGATACCAAAGACCCAAGTGCAGTGTGCCCTTAAGATACCGAAAAATTCGTTTTACAGCCTTTAAATGTGATACTTTAGGATTGGCCTGATAACGAGCACATAGACAGGTAGCAAACATTATATCCGGTCTGCTAGCAGTTAGGTAAAGAAGAGAGCCTATCATACCTCGGTAAAGAGTAACATCCACAGATTCACCTTTTAGATCGGCACACAGTTTCAAGGGAGGTGCCATGGGAGTTTTCATAGGAGAGCTATCTAGAAAATTAAATTTCTTCAGAAGGTCACGAATATATTTGCTTTGATTTATAAAAATCCCTTCTGAAGATTGTTTGACTTGAAGGCCCAAGAAAAATGTAAGCTCTCCCATCATGCTCATCTCATATTCACTCATCATGAGAGAAGCAAACTCATCACATAGGCATTCATCAGTGGCACCAAAGATGATGTCATCAACATAGATTTGAACAAGAATGATATTACCTGAGGTTTCTTTGATGAAGAGAGTATTGTCAATTTTACCTCTGGAATATCCATGCTTGAGAAGAAAGTTGGCAAGAGTGTCATACCAAGCACGTGGAGCTTGCTTGAGACCATACAATGCTTTGTCAAGTCTGTACACATAGTCTGGATGAGCTGGGTCTTCAAAGCCAGGAGGTTGTTTCACATAGACTTCCTCTGCAAGTTCCCCATTGAGAAAGGCACTTTTAACATCCATTTGAAAGACCCTAAAATTTCGGTAGGCAGCATGAGCCAGAAAGATCCTTATAGCTTCAAGTCTTGCAACAGGGGCAAATGTTTCATCATAGTCAATGCCTTCTTCCTGTCTGTATCCTTGAGCTACTAATCGGGCCTTGTTCCTGATAACAGTACCATCTTCATCCATTTTGTTCCTGAATACCCACTTGGTTCCAATGATTGTCTTGTTTCTGGGTTTGGGAACCAATCTCCAAACTTTATTTCTCTGGAACTGGGAAAGTTCTTCTTGCATGGCAGTGATCCAACAAGGATCTGATAGAGCTTCATCCACTTTCTTGGGTTCAGAGAGAGAGAGGAAATTCACATAGAGACAAATATTTCCAACTCCTCTGCGGGTTTGGACACCTGCTTGTTGATCACCAATAATTTGATCTATGGGGTGATCTTTGGTCCATTTTAGAGCAGGGGGTAAAGGTGATGGGGTATGAGAAGTAGAGTGAACTGGAGTAGTGGGATCAGAGGTTTGGTGTAAGATGGGATTTTCGGTAGTGGATGCCATGTGATTTTCGGTGGGATTAAGGATGGAAGAAGGGCTTCGGTGTGGAGTTTCGGTGGGAATAGGAAAATCGGTGTGAGAGATGGGTTGATCAAATTCGGTGGGAGAGAGTGATCTAGCTGGGTTTTTTGAGGTAGATGGATTTGAGGGAACTGAGGAGATATCGGTGGAAGTGACTAAAGGGGTATCACCAATACATGATGAGATCCATCTGTGTAAATCATCCTCATCACTTGGAAGTGATGAATATCTGAGATCATCAAACTTGACATGAATGGACTCATCAATGCATTTTCTTCTGAGATTGTACACCCTATAAGCTTTGGAGGATAAGGAGTACCCAACAAATATTCCCTCATCTGCCTTGGGATCAAACTTCCCAAGATTTTCACGATCATTAAGAATAAAGCAGATACACCCAAAGACATGAAGAAAGCCAATATTTGGTTTTCTGCCATGAAAAACTTCATACGGGGTTTTATCATGTCTTTTGGATATTACTGACCTGTTTTGAGTGAAGTAGGCAGTATTCACAGCTTCGGCCCAAAAATAGGTGGGGAGATTTGATTCACTCAGCATGGATCTAGCGGCCTCACACAGTGTTCTGTTTTTCCTTTCCACCACTCCATTTTGCTGAGGAGTACGAACAGCAGAGAAGTTCTGAGAGATCCCTTTCTCGGTGAAGAAGTCTTCAAGAGCACTATTTCTGAATTCAGTGCCATTGTCACTCCTTACCGAGCGGACAAGCTGGCCATTGAGAACTTCATTTTTCTTGACAAAGTTGATGATTTCTTCAGTGGCATCACTTTTGTACCTGAGAAAGAACACCCAAGTATATCTGGTAAATTCATCAACAATAACAAGAATATACCTTTTGCCTCCAAGACTTGGAGTGCTGACTGGTCCACATAGATCCATGTGCAGCAATTGAAGAGGAAGAGTGATGGAAGAGCATTGCTTCGTCTTGAAGGATGTTTTGGTGAGCTTTCCCTTTTCACATGCATCACACAGCTTCTCTTTGACAAAGTTCAACTTTGGCATGCCCGTCACCAGCTCTTTGTTGGAGATTTTATGCAAGGTCTTGAAGTTTAGATGAGAGAGACGTTTGTGCCACAACCAGTTCCTTTTGGATGCATCATTTGACACAAAGCAGACATTTGATGAAGAATTGGATTGTCCCATATCTATGACGTAGACATTTTCCATCCGTCTTCCCGATAACACCACATTGAATTGTTTGTCTACCACGGAGCAGACACAAAGTTCAAAGATAACTTTGTATCCAAGATCACACAGTTGGCTAATGCTGAGGAGGTTATGCATGAGGCCGTCCACAAAAGCCACTTTATTGAAGGTTACAGATCCATTAGAGAGAGTTCCGTATCCTTTGGTGTAACCCTTAGAATTATCACCAAAAGTTACAGATGGACCTTTTCCCGGCACATAGTTGATGAGAAGAGACTTGTTTCCCGTCATGTGGCGTGAGCACCCGCTGTCTAGATACCAAATTTGATGGTGCTCAAAAGCCTGCATGCAAATACACATTAGTTCTTTGGTACCCATTTTGTAATGGGTCCTTTGGGGTTAGAAGAGCATGATTCCTTAAGCTTGGATCTATCAATTCTATCCTTGGGACAGTCCTTAGCCATATGAAAAGTGTCACCACAGTTATAGCATTTTCTATAGATAAACACCTTTTTAACATTTTTAGCATTTTTCATGTTTTGGCTTTTATCATTTGTTCTTATAACCTTGTTAGAGGAGAACAGAGCAGGAGGCTTGGACCCAAGGATTCCTTTGGATAAATCTTTGGAGGTTGATTTTCTTAAGAGCACAGATCTAGGAATTTGATGAATATAAGTGTTGTTAGAGGGAATGCTTGGGGTAAAACTTTTAGGATGGGAGCTTGCCAAGCAGTTGACCACCGATTTTCCTTTGTCGGCACAGGAGATCCTGTTTGAGTGAACAGGAGTTTCTCTTTTGGGGATCTTTGAGGGCTTAGGTTCGGTGTAGGTATCTATGTGAATAGATTTTAACACTTCATGAAGAGGAATTGGAGGATCATTGATTGAGGGATCGGTGGGCACAAAGGGGATAAGATCGGTGGGTTTAGATCTTTTGGAAGGATTAGCTTTTGAAGAGTTTGAGGAGGAGGCTTCATCCATGGCCGAAAATTTGAGCTGATCATGGATGGGTTTAGAAACGTCATTTGAATCTTGCTTCTCAATGATTTGCAATGAGGAGTCTTTGGCCTTTAAGGATATACCATACTTTAAGGCTTCACACAGATCTAACGAGTTCAAAGAGATGGAATCACAAGAGCTAGAGTCAGAGAAATCATCACATGCATTGGTGGGGGGAACAAGAGCAAGAGTGGACTCACAAACATCAGTTTTTCCAAATCCTAGACCGAACTTGTTTGAACTACAGATTTGACTTTGAAAGATTTGTTCAAGATTTTTGGAAGAGCTTGACCATTTTTTGATGACTTCTTGTTCCCTTTTTAGTTTCTTAAACAGGGAGTTCTTTTCTTTTGAGATCACATGATTTATTGTTTTCAAGTCCTCAAGCTCATTTTTGATTTCCTCAAACCTTTTAAGCTTAGACATGCAAATTTCAAGTTCAGCTTTGAGCTCTTTCACTTGAGCAGATTTTCTATTCTTACTGTCTTTAACAGAATAAAAATCTTGAGTTAAAGACTCATAGGCATTGATCTTTTCAATATCAGACATATTATTGAAGGGATGTACCTGAGCGTAGGCTGTGGAGCACCCAGTTGCCACTAGAGCCATAGGTGAAGTGGCCTTTTCGGAAACTTCCATTTCTTCTGAGATGGCCACGAAGCATCTATTCTGAGAATCACTGTCGGAGGTGTCTTCGTCGTCCCAATCGTGGGTTTCTGCCATGAGACCCTTCCCTTTTCTCTCTAGACCCTCACTCCTTTCCTTCTCTTTCTTGTACTTGGCCTTGTATTTCTCAGCACGCTCCTGATGATTTAAGAAGGATGGTGGGGACTCCTTTTTGGGAAAGGTTGATTTGAAAGGCATGTGTTTGGATTTTTCCCTTTTTGAAGAGGGATTGTCAGAAGAAGTAAATCTGGACTTGGAGATACGCTTGCTTCTACACTCAGATGCAAAATGTCCTTTCTTGCCACAGTTGTAGCATTCCTCATTAGACTTGTCAGAAGAAGTTTTGAAAGATGAAGTTTTTCTAAGACTTCGAGATTTGTTGAAGGGACGAAACTTGTGTTTAGAACCGGCCATCATTGCCATCTCATCCGACAACTGTTCAACCATGATATCCTCACCTTCATCATCAGCATCACTAAGATATGCTTCCGTTTGGTGGGTTACATTTGTTTGGCTGTCATTGTCAGAGTCAGATGAAGGATAGGTGATTCTAGGAAGATTTTGAGAATTCTTGAAACTTTCACTAACAAGAGCTATAGAGGAGCTCTTTATTTCTTTGATGAAAGATTTCCGTTGAAGCTTGGTTTGCTCAAAATTGAAAAGAGTACCATATAAAACAGTTAAGGGCATGAACTCAAGGTCCTTGGTAGTTTTGATGCAAGTACATATATTTTCCCAAAAATCTGGGAGACAATCCATGAACTTGCACAAGACTTCCTCATTATCATAGACTCTGCCCAACAACTTAAGATCATTTAAAAGAGAGTTGAAGCGGTTATAGAAGCTAGGAAGAGATTCTCCTTTTTCAAAAGAAAATAGTTCATACTTTCTGATAAGACCAATCTTTTTACATTTCTTGACTTCCTGTGTACCTTCGTACAGAACACATAGAGTGGTCCACATTTCTTTGGCAGTTTCAAAGTTCACCAAAGAGTGGTAGACCTCATCAGGAAGAGAGAGAGCAATAATAGCTCTTACCTTGGAGTCAAGAGTAACTAAACGTTTTTCCTCATCAGTATACTTTTTAGGATTTTTGAGAATATACCGACCAGTAGCACTGGATTTTTCCTCATCAGAATCACTAGAGATTTCCTTTTCAAAGGTCTCTTTACCTGGCCTCTGCGTGTCATAGCGAGCCCAAACTCTGGGGATAATAGGTCCCTCTTTGAGAATGGTTGGATATCTAGTATCCACTCCTTCCATGAATAGCATCATGCGGCTTTTCCACAAGGAGAAGTTGTTGGCATTAAACTTAGGAGGTTTTGAAATAGACCCATTTTCTGAAAAGTTGTTTTGAAGAGAGTTTTCAACAGTAGAAGAAGAGGCAGCCATCGCAGATCAAGTTTATGGGATTAAACTTTCTGCTCTGATACCACTTGTTAGTCCCAGATGGCTTAACAAGTATTGTAGAAGGGGGGGTTGAATACAATACATAAAAATTTCACAATTTTAATTCTTATATTTGAAAAACTTTCAAAAGAATTACACACAGAAAACTTAAGATTGTTGCGGAAAAGAACAGATAAACTATTCTAACAATCTTACACAAAGTATACAACAAAATAACTAAGAACACTTAGAACAAAGCTATAAAGTTTTAAGGCTTAAAGGAAGATTTCTTGCACTGAGAGAATTCTTGAAGCCATAAGAATTGCATGAATAGCACTTCTCCTTTTATAGTGCCAAGGAGTGCCCAAGCATTAAATGCTTGGGACACTTGTCATCTTCACATATGCTGATAATGTTGACTTCAGGAGAACTGTGAAGTCCTTGTCACTTTTCACTTGGTGCAGACAGAGTAGCTTGAGCAGATAAAAGGGACCTTAACTGAAAGTGGATAAAGAGACAAACTGTCACTTTTCTCTGCTGGAGGATATTGTCCCATAATAAATGATCTTCTGTCTTGAGCTTTTGGCACCGAAGTGGTTTCCACCGAGATTGAGAAATCTTCGGTGGAAAGAAGACTAGTCCACCGAAATTGCAAGCATGTTTCGGTGGTAACTAGTCCACCGAAATTGCAAGCATGTTTCGGTGGTGAGAGGACCACCGAAATTACAAGTGTATTTCGGTGGTGAGAGGACCACCGAAATTACAAGTATATTTCGGTGGTGAGAGGAGCACCGAAAGGGTCATCGGTGGTGGATGGGGACCACCGAATTTGTCCATGCACTTCGGTGGAAGAGGCCACCGAAATTGTCCTATAAATTCGGTGGAGAGAAGGCCACCGAAATGTCAAGGAATTTCGGTGGTGATGACTTGTTTGAATGTTTGCCGAGAGTCTTCTATTTTCCACAAGTAGAGAGTCTTCAAGCTTGGTTTCGGTTGATCTTCGACTTCACCGAACATTTGATATCTTGTACAAGTCATTCAAAGAACTGAACTAAAATATTCTAAGTAGGAGTTTTAGGGAAAACATCGGTGAGTCAATTTCAAATCCTTGATGACCCAACATCATGACGTGCACTTAAAGTAACCGCTTGACCTTAAACAGGGTGCGACAAAGGTGTGCACATAATTCAAAATAAGTTTCACGACATTTGATTCAAAAATTCTTCTTTTTAATCATAAAAATGACGTGGCACAGGGTTCGTCACAAATTTTTCGCGCGTCAGCTAATCACACAAAACGATGACACGGTTTACAAATATATTTTTGTTAAAACACAACTGTCTCGTGTAAGTTTCAAACTTGAAGACAGAAACCAGTCCGCTTCTATTAATTGGAAATATCGACTAAAACCTCATAAAATCTCAAACTGGGGGCAGGCATGCAAGCTTGTAACACTTCCTCAAGTTTCGTACTTGGGACATATAACGTCAAAACATTATAGTTTAAAAATGTATTTATCGAAAATGCTCAAAATACTCGTTTCCTCCAAAGCAAAAGTTTTTAATTTCCCAAAAAAAATGATCGGTAATTCTAAATTAACCGAATGTAAAAAATCTACGCATTTATATTTCCAAAATATAACACATTGTAATCGTATGCATGATGTTCACAACATTAAAACACTCCTTGGATCAAATGGTCTTTCATTTCGACAAAAAGGAACTAAAACATTTTCATGCACGACTCGTTCATCAAAATGTCGAGAACAAAGGTTACCCCAGTATGCATACCCCTAAGTCGATAAATCGCATTTTCATGGAAATGTCAATAAAACCTTTAGCTGACTAAAAAGCGCACTAAACAACTCCTTATGAAATGTTACCAAAATTCCTCCATGCACCACTTATGTCACGCATGAATCAATCCACACACTGAATTATTTGCAATAAAATACTTAGTAACACCAACTCTCGAAAGAAAAGTTAAGCGACACAAGAATTCCAAACTCAATTTAAACAAATCATCAACAAAGTTTGTAACTCTCGTTATAAAAAGGTTTCATGCACTTTCAAAACCATAATTCGACATCTTGTGTGTGTGCTAAACATTTCCCAAAATTCCAAAACACAATCCATATAAGGATTGGAAACACAAAAATTAGTTATTGCAATCCTATTTTCAAAATAACTTCGTGCATGACTCATTCGGCATTCAACGTCTCGACCCCTACTACTCCGAAACTCTCCGGTCTACTATTGTCATCCAGACATTTAAACCTCTTAAGGAAAGTTGGGAAATCACATCAAATCATCTTACGGGTTTTCCTCAAATCAAAGTCGGCCCTATGAGCCTATGACCCTAGCACAATCTTCCATCTTGGCCCGAAATGATCTGCTTACAACAAATATCATCCTTATCGTCACTCCAAGTGACTAATATTAGAATCGTCTTTCTATTCCAACGACTACTAGTTTAGGACCTTCATCACTACCCCCAACGATCATCACCTCAAAACACTTCGAGTACACACCTGTACTAGTAGGTTTACTATAGTTGTTCCTCCTTGTGATGGCTATTCTGAGTAGACAACACAACGCGTTATTAGCACATAATAACTCATACTAACAACACTCACGCTCAACTCCTTGGATTCCTCGTGACTTCCCCGACTCGAGCATTGATCCTGTGCTTCCGGTAGTAGGAGCTCTACTACTACCATCCACACCTATCATCGCCCGTTCCGAGTTCCATCCCAAGGGGTCCAAGTAGTTTCTCGCCGAAACTATACACATATGCCCGCACCGGCATATGTACACACTCTTCCTAGCTCCCTAGGAATTCCATCCAAACCACTACCCTTGCTACTGCCAAATCCCTAATAGCAAGCAGTAGACATGCAATACAGTGTAATAAACACCAAGCAATTGAGCATACATACTCCTATGTTCTAGAAAGCAATCTAGCACACGTACTCATACATAAACACCCTTCCCAGCTCTCTAGGAACTTCCTCTTATCCCACTACCCTTGCTACTACCGAATCCCTACTAATTATAACGGGTGACCTCGCGAATACCCGATTATATGCAGTGTGAAATAAACAGGCAGTCGAATACAAGACTCTATCCTAGAACGGTTGGACTCAAACAAGAGTTGCGCAATAGAACTAAATCGAATATTCTAAGGCTATAAATCTCTTACTGCATACAACCTAGAGGGCATCCACTTAGTAACCTATCATAATTAGCATCAATTCCTAATAGCAAGTAGTTCAACATACAACATAGTGTCCACAACAGGCAATCTAGCATGCATACTCTATGATCTAGAAAGCAATAAAACACTAAGTACTGTACCTTTCCCCTTTGGCTCCGGCTGACTGTACACACTGCGCCTCCGATCACCGTTTCTCAAACGGATCTTTCCTTCGTTTTATTTCCCAAAAACTTTAAAGAAAATTTTTATAGCCGCAAACTTGAGATCAAACACACCGAAATGCGTTTGATTCACTAAAGTCGTGCTCTGATACCAAGTTGTAACGTCCCAAAAATTACAAGCAAATTAAAATTTTTAAAATAAACATTTCATTTATAACAACTCATTAAATGATCCCAACGCTTCGTTTGCAAACACATAATTAATATCTTTATAAAAAAAACCAGCGGAATAAACGTTTAATTATTAAAATCATAAAGCAACCAGCTCTCCTCGCGCGCCAGTGTGTACCCGTCACGCCTTAGAGCCACACGTACCTGAAACCACAGTTTATTGGGAAAGGGTAAGCACGAAGCTTAGTGAATTCGAACACCATAAATAATACAGTTATTCCACACTACCCCTACAACAGATAGTGACACATAAACGATCATACAGGTCTACGAACAAATCATAAACATGTACATCCACAACCACCCACCTAAAAGGCACAAGTCGGTCCCACCGACCACATGATAACATCTTCGGCCCCGCCGAATCCCCGGTCCCACCGAGTCTCTATGCCACCCGCGTATAAAATCTCCGGCCCCGCCGGATCCTCGGTCCCACCGAGTCTCTACGCCACCCGCGTATAAAATCTCCGGCCCCGCCGGATCCTCGGTCCCACCGAGTTAACATGACGACAAAGTATCAACTAGACACCCCACTATCTAGTTCCACAACACAATCACATAAAGCTACCACACACGTACTACAGCAATGATAAAACAACCGTTATTAGATATAATGAGAGAACTCACCTCGAATGCGCGCCTAGCTTAACAACACAATTCAAGCTTCACAAATGCGGTCACTTCCCAGCACCTAAACGCATGTTAAAACGTGTCAATACGAGACCCGGACCCTATGACACGACACACGCTTAAACCGTCACTAAAACTATTTTCTGCTCTCGCCAAACAGGTCTGTTCGGGACCTGTTTCGACCTCTTTAAACCCAGAAAAACCTTAATTAAATTACATGACCAGAAAGTACTCTGAGTTAGGGTTCCAAGGACATATTATACACCTACTAACGATTTTTCTACATTTAATTACGGATTTTATAAGATCAGCCCGCAGAACAGCGAAAAACAGCACTTATCAGTATAAAACGACGATTTGGCCTAAGCTACGCTCCGAACTGGATTTTGCACAAAACACAGAAAGGTTTATAGACTCCAAAAGGGAACTTTTGACACCGGTTTCACCCTAAACCTAGTTACGAGCAGAAAGTTATGGTTTTCGCAAGATCAAGGCAGATTCCAGAAATTTTCACATGAAATGACGAAACACCGAACTTGCGACCACTTTTTCGCCCAGCTAGAGACCGAACCAGTTTTCCGCTAAAACACGGAAAACGTGCCCGATCCCGAACTTGAACCGTGGGCGCCAGTTTCGGCTCAAACGGAGGTACGACGGAAAAGTTATGATCAAACGAAAACTGGACAGCACACTTAGATGGGGAAGGGAGATAAGAGCAGACAAAGTTGAAATGGACAATGTCCTCATTGTCAAGGGAGATAAGAGCAGACAAAGTACTGTTTGGGATTTGATTATGGCTTTAATGGGGAAGCTGCCCATGATGACTAAACTTAACAGTTTGGAAAACTGTTGGGTAGGCTATAACGGCAATTTAGTCTTAAAGAACAAAGCATAAGATTACTGTGGCTATAAGATCAACTAAGCATGCAAAAAAAACACTTGTGATGAAACTGTGATACATGCATACATATTATGAGGGAAACAAGTTCATAAAATCAGTACCCAACAAATTGAAACAGAAAAGCAAAAGATGAGAATGAAAAGAAACAGGACTCAAACACTACTATCATGACTTAATGATTCAGACACAAACTATCAAAAGACAGTTTCTGGACTCAAATCAGCAAATTATCCAAACCAATCAGACTTTTAGGTACTGATCATGGAATAAGAACACACAAGACTCATAAGAATTGACTCAATTAACAAGGTGAAGTCAAGACATGTTGATCATTCATGCAAGATCCACAGTAAAAGCTAAAAGACAGCAAAAGCCCGTGTTAAACAGATAAACTGCCAAATGGCATAATCCCATAGAAATGACTTGGTGTGCAAAAGAATACACACCTCAAACTTGAACTCAAAATAGTAAACCAGCAAAAAGGGAATTAAATTTGAAATTGGTGTGCAACAAAGTGCACACCTCAAACTTGTTCATTGCCAAAGTGGCAGAACAGGTCCAAACAACCCCAAAAGGGCTTAACAGACTAAGACATGCACACAAATCAACAAATAAATGGAAGAAAATAATTCAGCAAATCAAAAAATATTGATAGAACCTGCCCTACTCATGATGAGTAGGTGAAGCATCAGCCTGCCTTCCTCTTTGGATTGGAAATGGTGGGTGGTTCTTCAAGAGTCTTGCTTTTTGATATCTCCAAGCTTGGTGTTTCTCTTTCCACTTATGCTTATATACTTTTCTCACCACTCGGTTTACTACTTGATCACGACACAAAACATCGATTGCACAAATGGGCGAACGATTCATCACCTCACCAACAATATAACATGATTTTATGAAGTTTCCCCAGTCCTTGGATTGATCATCACGTCCCCTATTTAAAACAACTTGAAGATTTTCTACAGAAATTTGTTGTAGGGATATTATGGTATCTGCAACAATATGTTCTTTCTGCACAGGTTTAAAGTATGGGTTAATGACAATCTTAGCACTTTGTTGCACATCTTCACTATTTTGAAGTGAAGAGGGGTTGCTCAAATGCTCAGGTGTTTCCTTGGAACTCTCTATCTCTTGAATTTTCAAAGTATTAGCCTCACCCTCATCCTTACCAATACACTCAGATTTTTCAATATCACTTGGTATAGGGATTTGGCTTTGTCTTTTATGCTCACTAATAATTTCTCCAACACAAGTTGTTATGTTAATAACAGATCCTTGTATGTTCTGTAAGAAATCATTCATCAACGTTTCAAGAGATTCGAAATTTTCAACTTGTTCTAAAGGGGGCGTAGGGGGTAAAAGTGAGTTGTTAAAATCATCCCCTTGAAAATTTCCAGAAAAATCAGCTTGTTCCTCCCAAGATTGGTTAAAAGTGTTTGAATAAGTGTTGTTCCAATCTTGATAAGGAGGTATTGGTGATGTGAAAGTGCCATGATCTTGACCATTTAAAAACAAATTAGGATGATCCTCCCATGATTGAGTATAACCATTGAAGTGCGAGGTATCCCAATTACTATCTCCCATGAAATAACGGGATTCGGGGGTCGAAGGGCAACTGTATGAGAAATGACTTCCACCACAGTAGTCACAAAAAACAGTTTCATATGGCCCAAACGAATGTCCCATTGAATCCATATCCACAGAAAGATATACTTAAAGATTTATTACTTGTGCACACATGGAGACGTATGACAAGCAACAAAGATGGTAGAAAAATCAATTTTTACAAACTTTACTTTGGAATGAAAATCTTTCAGCGAAGTATTCCCCGGCAACGGCGCCAAAAACTTATTGTAAGATTTATGCAACCTTAGAGATTCACTTAGAATAGGACTCAGTGCAAGTATACACCTTGAACTACTATCGTCTCGTAACAAGTAATAATGGTAAAATACCAGATATCGATCCACAGGGAAATCTTGTGAAAGCCTTTCAAAAGTCCAGTCTTTAAAAACTAATTTCAGATGGCGATTTCGAAAACAGATTGTTTGATTGGTTGGTTTGAGTTATCAGCTAAAAATCAATTCTAGAGAAGAAGCATAGGGTGCAAAGCTCTATAAAGATGAAAACAAGTGATTGAGTAAAAAGGTATTATAACATCCAGCCAGTCCTCCAGCACAAGTGCTATAGGACTGCCACAGCACCAACTATCGGTTCAAACGGCCTCCCAAGAGTACACACTGGTCAACGTGCTATCGATACAATATCATTTATGTTAGACTTTGTGAATCCTAGCACAACACAGTGTTACCATCCTACACCGTAAAAGTCTAGTACTTGTCAGGTACTAAAACTCTTTATAGTCTTCTTTTATTATTTCAGTTAATTAACCTTAACCTTAACACTGAATGTTAATGCATTTTCATACATAAAATTAGTTGTCAATTAATTAAATGCAATCTTCAATGTAAGATCAATCACCTGAAATAAATAGTTAGATACAATTTTATATTCAATACACCTCTTTACTTTCACACATATTTTACATCTAAACTTTGCTTTACACCCCAAGCTCAGGCGATTAGCCCTTCATGGCTTGATTTCTTCTTTCGAAAGGTGTAAGAAATGTAAATGACATGAATGGAAAGTACTGAAAGGAAATTGCAAGAAATGTAAATGACAGAAATGGAAAGACAGAAATTAAATTGCAAGAAATGTAAATGACAGAAATGGAAAGACAGAAATTAAATGCAGGAATTTCAACAACAAGAAAATAAAAACAATAATAAGAACTAAGAATGCAAGGAAACGGAATTACTAAACTACCAAGGTAACTTGTTCGCCAAGTTATGGAAACTTGTCGTGCAAGTTACGTCACAAAGCTACTCGTTGCTTTGAAACCGTTAGAACTTTGAAACACTAACTTAAACAACCAAAGGTTACGTTTTTTAGAGGGAAGGACTCCAAACTAAAAATCATGAACCTTGAGATTTTAAGTAAGTAACTAAGAAAATATCGAGAACTTGGAGACTTGCGAGAATCGGAAAGTAAAACACAAGAACTTAATTTCGAACCACTTAGAATAATACTTGAAACCGAAAGCTTGACTACAAACTACTGAAATCGTGACTGCAGATCTGAATATTAAGAGGTAACTAGACAGAAATTAAGAGGTAAATAAATCTAGAGAGCAAAAGCTAAAACACTTGAAGAGATTTTTGTGTTTTTAGCTAAGTAGTATATATTTACAAAAGCATAGAAGCCTTCTATATATAGGGGAGTTGTGTGGAGACAAAGCAACTAAAAGGAGATTAAGACTGATGTCCCATTCAGCTTTATGTCCCTTCCAAAAAGTCAACTCCAGCCTTGTCATCAAAAGAGGCTTCTTTCATAAGATACCCAAAAATGGCCCAGCTGTTCGATCCTGCGGCACTCCTACAGCATTCCTTTTGCGCTCAACTCCTATAGCATTGCCGTAGTAGTGTCCAGCCAAAATCTGAAATAATTCAAATAAGGCCCAAATGAGATCCAAAAGTACACAAAACACCATTAATTCATGATTGACACCTAAAACACAGAAAATGCTAAAAAGCTAAAAAGCTAATAAAAATGACTCAATTATTGACGTTGGGCAAATAAAACAAGGAAAATGACTACTACAAGTTATTAAAATAGGGTTAATAAATTAACCCTATCAGCTGCAGCGGCGGCGGTGGTGGTGGTTTGCGGCTGATGGTGTCGACGAAACAGAAACGAGAAGAGACGTTACCTTTCTCGCAAGAACGCAGCAGCAGCAGCCTCCGCCTCGACGACCACGCTCTTCCCGACCGACTCTTCTCCTCTCTCTCGCTCTCACCGGCGGCAAGTGGTTGATGACGGTGGTTGCAGGTGGTTCACGGCGGCAGGGAAGGGGATCCTTGGGTTGCAGTTTGCGTGAGAGAAAACGAGAGAGATAGAAGGAAAGTGTTTAGGGTTAATGTTTTCTTTTTCTTTCACCTCACGGCAACAACTACCATCTAAGAACAATTTGGATCTTGACAACTAGCTGCATGGGCCGAAACCCATAAGGGTTTTTGGCCTTTGACACATTTGGCCCCTCAACTTACAACCCTCTCGCAACTAACCAAAAAATTCCGATACTTTAACGGTTAGACCCAACTCGACTAACCCCGTTAACGGAACCACGATAAATCACGCTTGAAAGAAAAAAAATATAATTAATGCAAGAAATTACATACCGGGGTACGGGCTTTACAAATCCAAAATGCTCGTCCCACATCCCTTTTACCTTCCCGAGCTAGTACCTGGTAAGAAAACATCATTTGAAACGATTAGGCCAACGCCTAGTGAGAACATTCGTTTCCATAATAATATTTGCAAAATCAATGTAAACAAGTTATATCAAACCTGATTACCCTTTTTCTTACCATACGTGTAACTCTATTCCGTTAACACGATCTTCATCCAATCCCATGAATATGACTGACACACATTCCATCATCATATCATGTCTTAGAGCCACACTACGAATCTTCACTGATTCTAGATTAATGCTCTTATCCAATAAATCGCAATTACACATGCCCATTTATCGGAAAGGAAGTAGAGATTACAAGCACTTATGTCAATCCCATTTTCTTCCTTAGAAATTGGGAATAACGATTATTACCACACGCCTATTCCACAATTTCCACACACACACTGGAATAACGATTATTACCACACGCCTATTCCAGGGTTTCTCACACACATCAGAATAATGACTAACTTCATATATTCCACGTGCACATAACCATTAGTACTACATACATCAGAATAATGACTAACTTCATCTATTCCACGTGCACATAACCATTAGTACTACACACATCACTGGAATAACGATTATTACCACACGCCTATTCCATGTGCTTACCAAACACTAGTGCCTATGGATCCATTACACTATACTAACGTATATGCACAACAACATATTACAACTCATATCATATTCTCAAATCTAATAATACTAGATAACCTATCGTATCTTCATCCTCAAATGCCCCCCCTTCGGCGACTTAGCACGGGGGTTCCGCTACCCGGTTAGCGGATGGGGTCAAGGGTAGCGCCCCAAGAATTTTTTTAGAAAACTTAACCAGACAAAACATCTAGAATCTGCATCCAGACATCCGAACCTAACATTCTCAATTTCACAAAAGTGTCCGGACAACAGGGGTTTCCGGATACCTTATACTATCCGGACAACAGGGGTTTCCGGATAGCTACAATTTACCGGTTAAACCATACTTTCCGGATACTGATCTAATCCGGACAACACCCGGAAACTGAAGCAACCCGGATACTATCCGGTAACTATTTTATCCGGAAACTACAATAAAAACTAAACTTACCGGATACTTAATCGCGTCCGGAGACCTTCATCACCACGGTTTCCGGATACATGGTTTTATCCGGAAACCTTCGACCTGCAGCCCAAAAATCGATCCAGGTTCGTTTCTGTTCTATTAAGCTCATTCTAAACCATCCCATACAGTTCATAACCAATTTATACAGCTATTTCAAGGTTTAATTTAACATGAAACACTGATTTAAGCAAAGAACAAATGAACTCACCTTTTTGATGTAAAACCCACTTTGCTGCACAAATTCAATCCCAATCTGCTGTAAACGATTTGAAAACCTATTCACAATCATAGACTCGTTTACAACTCTATAGCTACAACAATTTTCATCAAAACACATGATAAATTCCTTACCAAATTGAGCCAAAACCTTCCTTTTCTTCCTTTCTCCCTTTTCTCCTTTTTCTCTCTTTCTCTCTTTCTCTCTTGACCGACCCAAAGAAACAAAATAAGAAAATATCTGATTTTCAGATATTTTTTCCAAACATACTTTCCAAAATGACCAATTACACCTCCAAGTTTCATTATTTCCACAATTGACACCAAACCTTAATCTTGTATTTTAACCTTATTGAATTATAAAATTACAACATAATTCAAGGTTTAATCCAAAATACAATTAGATCTCAATTCTCATCAAAATATTATTATTGAAAATTCAGGATGTTACAAAAATCTACAAAAGTAACAAAAAAAGAAGTGGAAATAGCCAAATTGGGAATGGGTTTATAGAAATCTAGTTCAACCGCTTAAATCACCCCTTTGTTCTCTTCAACACAGACCCAAATTGCTCCTCTTTTCAATGTATTAAACATATGAGCATGACACTTTATAGCTTGCAAAAAGACCACTGATGAAAGCAACATCGCCAAGTTATTCTTCAAAGAAGTAGTTCGCTTACACGGTGTTCCAAAGACTATCACCTCCGACCGTGACACGAAATTTTTGAGTCGTTTTTGGATCACTCTTTGGCGTTTGTTCGGGACCGCATTAAAAAAAAGCAGCACCGCTCACCCTCAATTAGATGGCCAAACCGAAGTAACGAACCGAACATTGGGAAGCATGCTTAGGAGCATATGTGGTGACAAACCTAAACAATGGGACCTTGCTCTCCCACAAATCGAATTCGCTTATAATAGTGCAACCCACACGGCAACGGACGCTCCCCTTTCTCCTTGGTCTACACTTCTATTCCCTAGCATGTGGTCGATTTGATCAAGCTACCGCAACTTCCGGGAACAAGCCTCGCTGCCAAACATATGGTGCAAGTCGTCAAAGAAGAAGTCAAGGCAAGACTTGAACTCACAGGTACAAAGAACAAATCTTCCGTTGATATGCACCAAAGACGAAAGACTTTCAAGGTGAGCGATGATGTCATGGTATTCTTACGGAAGGAACGATTTCCCGTTGGGACTTACAATAAGTTACAACCCCGGAAATATGGACCATTCAAGATTTCAAGAAATATTAATGACAATGCTTACGTGGTCACCCTCCCTGATTCACTACACATCTCCAACACTTTCAATATAGTGGATATCTACGACTACCACCCGGATGACACGCTTCTTTCTGATGAGAACTCGGGGTCGAGTTCTTCAGAGGTGGAGGAGACTGATTAGAGCGACTAGCGGCCCGCTTCGAAGAACAAATGGACTATGCAAAAAAGAGCAGAAACAGTGACTTACGCGGTCTGCCACACGTCCCCAAACCGCGCAACCCCCTGGATGAAAAACAAACAGATACTTACGCGGCTAGCCATGCGACTTGAAGTCGCGGGCCAAACCGCCCGTGTCTTGTCGTCCAAATTACTCTCTTCGTTCCTGATTTACTTTCCTGGTTTACTTTAAGAGTTATCTTCCTTTTACAATAAGGATTATCTTTCCTTTTTGGATTGATTCTATTATATTTTCCATAATTATCCTTTTGATTAGTTTAGATTATAAATAGGATTTCCCTTCATTGTTTTCAATTCAATTCAAGTATTCAAGTTCAATAATAGTTTCTTGGAATCCAAGGCTTTTCTTAATTTTCTGAGTTTACGCTTGTAAATTCGTTTAACCGTTAAGATTCGACGTTTGTCGATCCGTTCAACGCAATTCCCACTGCGTCAATTTTTTGGAACAAATAAATCATTGGACTTTTCAGTACTTGTTAAATAAATCCTTAGACTTTCTAAAACATGTTAGATACATTCTTATGACCTGTTAATGCGATAAAATAATTGAAAAATGTCCGACCCCCCCCCCCCCCAAAAAAAAAAACAAACTTTCATATTTTAAATTATTAAATCCCTACACATTTTTTGAACGAAAAACATACAAATTTATAAAATGAAACAAACATACCATTTTCACTACTCTTCTCAAAACATACAAAATTTTTATTTAAAGCATAAATAGATGTATATAAAAGTTGGGCATAATTTACCAAAAGTTGAACCGAAATATACTAAAAATTGCGTCAAAGATACAAACAGTTGTGGCATGAACAGTCTTAATTTGCATCATTAATATCTGATGGATATACAACCATTTGACTTTCTTGTAACCTTTCTTGATGTCCAACAACATCCTCACTTTCATAATGTTCTTCATGACCAACAATAGTCTCGCCTTCATATGCCTCGTGCAACAAATTCACGGTTAACCGTGTGGACCATTACAGTCTCACACCCATCACTTCTACCGTATAAGATATTCATTCCCAAATCAAAACAGCAAGCGAACCCACATATACATTGAACATTTGACTCAAACATATAATCATCATTGTTATCAAATAGGCATTTAAGCACTCTCCACTATGTTTCAATAAGGACATGTATAAATTCAATAATATTAAGTGAACCCTTTACCACCATGAGGAGTGGTATTTTAATCAAAGTTTTTCAAGTAAAACTCACTTGAGTCCCGTCTTACACTAAGGCGAACTGGTGACAACGCGACGATTAATTAGCCTGAACCAATTTTAATAACGAGCACATAAGCAACATATTAAGGCCCAAGATCCCATACTAAAACAAGTCTAGCAACACCTTAAAACAACCATAATATTCTCTAAAATGAATTTAATCTGCCATTAAAATGGGTCTGCACAACCCCTAGCAAGGTCCCAAAACAGTTTCGAGATGGCCACCGAAACAGCCCCTAAAGAACCCCCATTTTCGCACTCAAACAGCAGCCCCTTAGCTGCTGGTTTTAAGCCCAGAAACGACCCCAAAACAGCTTAGGTTGCTGCTGCTGAAACTGGTGCCATGGCTGGACAAATTCCAGCATCGTTCTCGTTTCTACAGTTTTATATGGTCTCGAAGTGAAATCGATAGCTGCCCATGTTAGTGAAATTCTTGTCAAAACAACCATCTAATTGGGATCGATTGAGAAAATATGATAAAAGAAATGAGTCGCATGTTAGGGGGTGTTTGGGATTGCTTATTTTTTTGACCTATTTGCTTATTGCTTTTCCTCATCACAAATAAGCTATTTTGAGTGTTTGGATTGAAAAAAAGAAAAATGCTTATGACTTTTCTCCACCACAAATAAGTATAAGTTAATTCATTTTAATTTATTTGAAAGTGCTTATAACTTATTTGTTCAAATTATATTTTTACCCCCAACTCCTTTTTATCATGGCATAAGTTGATAAACACTTTTACAAATAAGCATAAGTTGTTTTAAATAAGCAATCCCAAACACCCTCTTAGTAAAATTCAATGCATTGAGCCGTGGAGAAAATATATTAAAAAAAGGTTAGTCTCACTGGTGAGACTATGGAAAGAAGGTTAATTTTGGAGAAAACTTGCGTGGAAGGTTGGCCACGAGTCCACGACACTAGGTCAGGAGGATGGTGCGCCGGCGACCATAAACCGGTGCGCCAACGACCACATACTCGTGGTGCGACGACTGGTGATGCAACGGCGACCGGTGGTGCGGCAATGATCGGATGTGTAGGCTAGCAATGGGATAGGGCGAGGGTGCGGGAAGGAAACGACGGGATTGACGTTTTAGGGTTTTTTTTTTCTTTTTAAATTTGTAGTTACCTGTTATTCAAGTAATGAGGATATATCTAACCGGTTTTAGAAACTCTAGGGATATATTAATAATGTTTTAAAAAGTCTAATGACTTATTTGACCCAAAAAATTGTCCAAGAACTTAATCATTCTTAACACTAAAGTCCATTGAGTTTTTTTTGGAATTTTCCCTTTGAAAATTGAACTATTAATTTTTTATGTAACATTTTTAATTCATGAAATGGTGATATTTTGTAAAGATGTTTAATTTAAGAAATAATAATCTTTTATAAACATGTCCGATTTGATGTACAATATTTTAACATAAAAAAAGTATAATGTTCTAAAAAGAAATATCATGTCAACAATATATTACACGTACAGAATGACTTGACATAAAACATATTAAATTGTGTCATGTCTTCCGAATTCAAAACATAATGTTATAATACAAGTAATTTAAAAGTACATTGATATAAAAGAAAAAAATATATACTGGTTTTTGCATTCATCCCTACAAAAGATATCAAAGACATCATATTGAAAATTACTAAAATCATGTGGTGATTATACATACAAATTACAGAACATACATCGATCATGCTACTAAAACACCTTCGTAAAAACTTTTTTTTTCAAAGACAAAGCATTTTATTACCACTGCACAAAATACATAGATATACAAAAGGCTTATAGAAGCCACATCGAAATCCAAAAACAGAAAAACGCCCACATCAAAAGAATACCACCCTGGCCGGGGAACATGCCAAAATAAATCATCGACCTTCAAAACACGCATCCATTCCGAAAATGACACGGCCATACCATGCCGAGCTGCCAACAACTCCTCCACATACACATAGCATTCGACAGGTACTCCCCAACCTCGTGAAAACATGTTTGCAATTGTTGAACACGTTTACACACTTGCTACACTGACACTAGACTTGTATATAATTGCTCTTGACATGTACTAGTCCCTACTAAAATTATGATTAACTTACTATCTTGAAATTGAACCGTCGTCTCGATTTGTGCTCCACTTGCATAGTAAAAAAATGATGTGACGCTGGTGTGGCATTGAGGGCTTGAGGGCTTTTAGTTATGCGCTGAGGGTGTTTAGGGCTTAGCTGATGTGGCGCTGATGTGGCGCTGAGGGCTTGGGCTGCGGATGGCCTAAGTGTAAACCGAATTAATTTGTCTAAATGATACTAACTAGAAACATTTAATATTAGTACTATTTTTTTATCTCCATCAACTTTATTTGTATTATCAATTTAAAAAAAAAACTAAAGATACATTGAATTTTTCTCAAATACATTCTTTTAATTATGAAGAATTCTTTTAAATATTTAATTAATAATGATTAAGCTATTAATAAAAATAAACCACTTATATTGAAATAAATATTAAATAGAGACGGTCTCGAGACAAGCATGCATGTGGTGTGGTGATGTGGGAGCCAATTTTTGTTTTATATTACAATCTGAAACGGCCATTAAATATGTTCATGTATCTATTATTGCATTTGTTCCTAAAATAAAATATTTAAAAACTCATCTCTGGTCTCTTTGCTTGTTATTAGTCAACATTTTATTTGTATGTGCACATACATCATTTTCTTTCAAATAATTACATAAATAATAATAATAATAATAATAAATAATGTTTTTGATTAATGTATTGTTATATAAGAACATCATGATATATATATATATAATTATTTTAGTATAAATCTGTTAATTGTTGACTGTATGTTCATTCAAACTTAGTATTTTTAGTTTTGTCTAAAGAAAACTAGTATTTAACTTCATGCATATTTTGATAGAATTGTTTGATTTATTAATCAAAATTTTAAAATACTTTATCGATAAAAACTAAGATGTAGTCGGATTACGGTAAGTATTTTGCACAACATCTTAGAATATTTATATAGTTTGTGTTTAACTTTAAACTTTATAATCCGGTAACTAGCTATCTTATATCTCTAGTTTGGGTTGTCATTTGTTGGACAAACATTAGGATTGTTATATATACCGTAAAAAAACCATTATTAATATGGTTTTTTCGTATGTTCCATAACTCTTACATGTGATATGCTTATTTTAGTAAGTAAATTTCCAAATAATTTCTTTATCGAAAGTAGGTGTTGACTTTGAATTTTATGGAATAAATATGTTTTTGTAAATTTCCAGAAAATTTCCTTGTTGACTTTGACTTGGGCTTCCATTCCATTATATACACTCAGCTCCTTGTTGTAACCATTATTCATCACATAAGCATAAATCCTCCATCCTTCCATTCATTCCCACCTTCCCATAACTCATCACATAAGCATAAACATTAGGATTGTTATATAATCCGGTAACTAGCTATCTTATATCTCTAGTTTAACTAGTCAGTTAAATAGGGGAATATTTTCCGCCGAAAAGTCCATCGAAAAAGTCCTGTTGCGGCGACTTTTATTCCGACAGGTAAATCCGTCGGAAATCCTTTCCTCCAATCGGAAAAGCCTAAAATCAATAAAAATTATTAAAAGAAATACTTAAAATCGTAAACCAAAATTATTTAACTTCAAGACTCTTTAATAGGTTTTAACATAATAACAATGCCAATATTTTTGCTTTAACACGGATAAGACTAACAACATTTTTGCTACAGAAGTTGGAGACTGTGGAAAGTCTACAAAAGATTATCAGTAAAAAAAAGTCAACTGGATTGAAGATTGATATTGCTAGAGATACCCGACGGGATCGAGTTATTACTATACTATTGAAAACTTTGGTCAATGTTGTGTGATGGAATGTCTACAAGAGATGGGGGAAGGTCTACAAAAGATTATAAGCAATAACAATTTCCAAGATGTAGCAAAAAATTGTTAGTGAATCATGAAGAACACATGAACACTAAATATTGAAGGGAAAAGTCCAATAAAACTCAATGGACTTTAGTATTATGAATGATTAAGTCATTGGACAATTTTTTGAAACAAATAAATCATTGCACTTTTCATAACCTGTTAAATAAACCATTACACTTTCTAAAACCTGTTACATACATCCTTATTACTTATAAAATTGGTTAATGTGTTAAAAATAATTTAAAAAAATATGAAAAAACCAAACAAACTTGTATACTTTTAACTATTAAGTCCTTATACATTTTTTGAACGGAAAAAATACAATTTATAAAACGAAACGAATATACCATTTTTCATTACACTTCTCAAAACATATAAAAGTTGTATCCAAAGCATAAATAGATGTACATAAAAGTTAGACATAATTTACCAAAAATTGAACCAAAATATATCAAGAGTTGCACAAAGAAATGCCAACAGTTGCACCAAAAGGTCTACAGATAAACAATCAGACATATGTTCACTAGAGTTATCGCTTATAACATGGTTAAGATCACCACTGCAGTCAGATATCATTTTGTGAATAGGAATAACAACTTCATCACGATTACAAATTAAAACAAAATGATATCACTAAATAAAAGCATTACTGTAAAGATGTAGTACCAATTCAAAATAAACATTTTAAACAATTGTACGAATTATTTTTTTAATTTGTAGTTTACCTGCTATTCAAGTTGCGTACAATTTTAAACAATTGTAAGTATTATTTTTAATATTTACACATTATACCTTATAATTACAGATTAATCTTATATTAATAAATAAATGGTCTTAAAGGATATAAAGTGTAAGTATTACAAATAATTCGTACCTATTTATGATATAAGATTAAATAAAAAATATCCAATATTTGGCTCATTTGAACGTATTGACGAGACAATTATAATGGTGTGACTTGTAAAAAATGTATTTTTAATATATAAGAATGTGAAGTGTAATGTTTTTCTAAAAAAAATGTTTTCTAATTCATTTCTTTTTATAGCCAAAAACAATTCTTAAACAGAAAAAAAATATTTGAACAATTTTTTGGAACAAATAAGTTCTTAGACATTTTAAAATTTGTTAAATAAACCATTGGACTTTTGGAAACCTGTTAAATACATCCTTAAAATTGTAATAAGGATGTATTTAGCAGGTTTCCAAAAGTCCAATGGTTTATTTAACAATTTTTGAAATGTTTAAGGGCTTTTTTGTTCTAAAAAATTGTTCAAAGACTTAATCACTCCAAACACTAAAGTCCATTGGGTTTTTTTTAGACTTTTACCAATATTGAATTGACACAGTTGAAAATGTTGATTACTCCAACAATAAATTGGTTAACGAGTAATACAATCTTCTATTTGTGTCAATTTAATATATTTTTTATTCCTATGTTTTTCAAGTTTGGCCATTTTTTATTACTATATTTTAAAGTTGACTAAGGGGCCGTTTACCTAATCACTTATTCGGGTAAGTGCTCACCGGTAAAATTCAACGCTATCACTTACTTCCCGAGTAGGATTTTAGTTCACCAAAATGGCATCGTATGCAATAATTTAGCCGCTAAACACTAACCGTGGTAAAAGCCGTCACACTTACTTACCGGGTAAGACTCTCGGTCCTTGCTTTCGACTCTCGGTCTTTGCTTCCGCTCTTACCGTGTAAGATTCTTAGTACTTGCCATATTCATCCGGTAATCTAATGTGACTTGGTAAGCACTTATTCGGGTAAGCGTCTTGTAAACGGCCCCTAAGCTAATTAGTTATTACTTTCATATCATATAAAGATTTCACTCTCTAATTATCCAAATTCCAAACTATATATTATAATACTTGATTATCTTATTCGAGCATATTTTTTTATATAAGCGGTCTCATTGAGCACATAAACTCAAATTTCCATATTTGAATAATATATTAATGACGATATTTGAATAAGTTCACATTATTTAATTAATAAAAGTCTCAATATAAATATTTATAAGATTGATTAAAGTTTTGATACGGCGACTGCAGGTCATTAAATATTCATCTCGAGTATACTTATTGTAAATATTGATTAAAGTTTTGATACGGCGACTGCAGGTCATTAAATATTCATCTCGACTATATTTATTGTAAATAAGATATTATATAGGAAAATTAATTAAAATACCCTAAGTTTGACCATCACTTACCAAAATGCCACAAATCTCTTTCAACTTACAAAAATGCCACAAAAATCCGCGGTGGGCCCCGCGATCGCGGGCCCCAGGCCACGTGTCACCAAACTTTGTCCACTTTGCCCGCGTTGGTCCCTCAAGAATGCCCGCGGTCCAGCTTTCCCCCCTCAAGAATGCCCGTGTTGCAAGTTTTGGTCCCTGCCCGCGTTGGGCCCCCGCGATCGCGGGCTAACCCGCTACTTTTCGAATTTACAGTTTGGTCCATGAAGTTTGTTGCAAATTTAAAAAAACATTAATGGTCCCTATAGTTTTTAGGTTATTATTTTATGTGGTTTTTAATGTATTGTTTCCTTTCCATTTTAATGTTTTTAATATAGAAATTCACTTAAGTTATGTAACAAGGAAATTAATTAACAACATCATATAAAAATTATTGCAAATCATCTTCCCAACCAAAACGGATACAGTGCATGTAAACAAAGAAATCTATCACTGGAAGGCGTCCTGGAGTCCTGTGATCAAGTTAACCTTTTCCTTGATCACGTCCTCCATTCCTATGTAGTCCGATTCGAGTTCTTCTAGTTCCTCTTCAGCTTCCTTAATCTCTCGTTGCAGCTGCCGAACGTGAGCCCTAGTCATGGCCAGTTCTCGTTTCTTCTCCGCTAGATACTCCATTTTCCCATGCTGAATCCCCCTGTTATGGTTCCACATACCCTTTACCTTTTTGATATCGGCGTTCGCCTCATCAATGGCTTTTTGCACTGCGGGAGTAATTCGTTGACTTTGTCGAAGACCCGTCGGCATAAAATCATACATTGATGGGGTTCTCATGCCATTATCGAAGTAGTAATTGTCGGATGCCATCTCCCAGTCTGCTTCCTCCTCAGGCGTGAATGGAAAATCGGCTGCAGTTCGCCCACAGTTTGTCCACTCCTCGTCTGTTTCCGGTACCTTCCAAGTACTCCGGCGAGCTCCGTCGTTCAGTGGTTGGTAGGCTCCCGAACGTGAAGTTCCAACCACATTCGCCGACCTGTTCCCCCTTGATCTTGAACCTCCATCCATTGTGTTAAGAAAAGCGAGAGTGTGTTTGTATAAAAGATAGATAAGAAGTTGTGATTCGTCTGAATAATTCACTGCAAGATTCGTTTGAAAAGAGCCTGCAAGATTCGACTGAAAAAGTAACTGCAATATTCGTCTGCTCTTGAATAAAGGTCTTTAAGTAGTCAAACATAGCTAATTAATGAGAATTTAGATCAGATTTATATGGTACTGTCAAATGCAAGTTTCTATAATATAGATACTGTTCTACATTACATGATACCAATTTTTGCATCATATGAATCACTTCCAGACAACAAGAACCAATACACCAATAATCAAGAAATAAATGCTTGTTCATCCAATAATCTCTGTATTAGGATTATCGCAAGTTTCATAAACCTACTTACTAGGTGTTGGAAATATGGGTTTTACTAAACTTTGGATGCATTTAAATTTATATATATGTGTTATATATAACTAACTTTTAGTAGGTTTATGTTCTTCTATATGAGAGCTTCGAAATGATATATAATGCGTCCAAAATGGAGTATGTGTGAAAGAGATATCGATACTCAAAGTTGAGTAAATGGATGAAATTAGCAAAAACCAAATGAAGTAAACAGTAAGTCAATCACAATACTTTAACAAAATAAGTTAATACTAAAAATAACAATTATTTAATGTTACATAAACAACCTAACGTGGCCCTATTTGACAATGCTCATAAATGGACTCCGCCATATGTATGCGAAAATCTTTGGCAACATCCCCGGCCTCGTCAGGGTGTACCCATACCTCATTGTTATTTATCAACATTTGGGCATTACGGCATACCCAGACACCGCAATCCGCATTTATCCCGGCTTGCTGGGGTACATTCTTGGCGAACTTATAGCGAAAGACACCTGTCATATCGCGACGTCTATCGTCCTTGACCCGGCAAAAGAAGTCAAATAGCACAGCTTTAAACTTTGTCATCTGCTCTTCCAATTGCTGTCTGAAGAGACTGGCACTGTCGCTATCATATATGGTCATGGTCATAGCGTCAAGTTCAAACACTCCAAGCAGCCAATGTTGGGGATTAATGCATATAGGGATGTACACCTGAAATATTACAATATTAGACAACTTAGCTAGCAACAAAACAAGTTAAATAAAATAAGAGTAAAACGATTTACATACCACATCGAGGAGAGCCCAAGAGGTCCCTTCAAAGCCATTGCATGATCTAACCACGGAGGCGGGACCTAGATGCTCAATCAACAAGTAATGAAAGAACATATTGAACATCATGGTCCACCTCGTGTCTGTTCCATGATGTCTTTGCAACAGCGAGACCCAACAATCGATGCGCTATACATAAAAAAATAGATGGTTAGACATGTAAAATAAATATATTTGATTATATGACTATAATTAAACTTCATACTAACCACATCCAGTAAGTCAGACTCCAAAGGGTCAACGGCCAGCAATACATTGAAAAACGAGGGGGTGATTTCCAAGTTCAAGTGAGGGATGAAGATCAAGGGGGGGGGGAGGCGACCAGTCCGACACATCCTCAATATTTCCGATGCCGGTTGAGGCTCCGGTGAAGACACCTTTCCCTTTTTCTTTCCTCCCTTCTTTCCCCCCGCTTTCTTTGCTTGCTTTTTAGCGGCCGGTGGTGTCGTAGATCCTTGTTGGCCAAACGGGTGACGAAACCATTGTGAAATTTTATGCGACCGCTTTTGAGGGAGCGGGGTCACCTGTGGTGGTGGATCTACAACCTCCATCGGGTCATCTTCCGGCTCCGAGAAGTGATCCTGGATAATAGGAGACCCCATCGTCTGAAAATTAAGTTATTAGATGTTTTAAGTACAATTTAGGAAATGTTCACAATTAAACCAAAACTACCAAAATAACTTACAGTATGCATTTCCGGCCAGTAATAGTCTCCGGCCGAACCGCCAAAGATGTCTGTGATTGCTGTGGTGGCGAACGGCGGCATCTGCGAGGTGTATGCCCCTGACATCCCGGCCTGCGTGACATTGATCATTAAAATAGTTACAAAATTAGGAACAAACATATAACTATAATGGTTACTCAGTGTCACTTACACTCTCCGGGATAGTAGAATAGGATGTGGTGGCGAACGTCGTTTAGGACATCCCGGCCTGCGTGACATTGATCATTATAAGAGTTACAAACTTAGGAACAAACATATAACTATAATGGTTACTCAGTGTCACTTACACTCTCCGGGATAGTAGAATAGGATGTGGTGGCGAACGTCGTTTGGGACATCCCGACCCCCGACATCCCGGCCTGCGTGACATTGATCATTATAAGAGTTACAAACTTAGGAACAAACATATAACTATAATGGTTACTCAATGTCACTTACATTTTCAGGGAATAACGGATAGGATGTGGTGGCAAATGTCGCCTGTGCCCCCTGTCCGAATGGAGCGGGGATCGGTGTCGTACTCGACAGCTAAAACAAATTTAGAACGTAATATTAATATACAAACTAAATAAACGTGGCCAACAAATTAAGTTAAACACTAACATGGACAGCGCTAAACTGTCTGTAGACTCCCTCCATAAACTGTACATGTGACTCTAGCGGCATGTGGACGTAGTCCCACAGGTACTCATGACAGCCACGCTGTGGCCCGTAGGAAGGGGCCGCCTGATATGGATCGTAAGGGGGCGGCTGGTAGGAGGAGAAAGGGGGCCGCGGATAGGAGGAGGAAGGGGGTTGCTGATATCCATCGGAAGGGGGCCTGTCGTCGTCTTCCTCATCTTCGCGAGATGTGGAAGGAGAGGGACGTCGAGCCCTTGCCGCCTCTGCGTCAATAAAGGCCACGCTGTCTCTGTACCAATCCGTGTCCATCTCGTCGGCAGTAGGCTCAAGGCGAGCGAAAGGCAAGAGTGGCAGCTAAATATATGATCAAACATAAAAAAATTAATAAGCGGGACTAACGTATGCAAATTGTAAACATAGTAAAAGAACTTACATGTCTAGATTCATTGAAGAACTGAACCCAAAGCGACCTACTTAGGGTAACACGCTTGTCCCAACGGGTTCCCCTAAGTACTCGATCGTCGCGCTTGACGAAATATCGGATTGATGCGGGAAACATCTCCAAGATCCATATCTGGAATTAGACAAAAAGAGCAAGTACGTAAAAAGAAAAGCCAAACAGTTTGTATGTATTATTAACAATTGTTATACTACGTATCTAACCTTGAAGGCGTATGTAAAACCACAAAGGTTCATCTTTCCATGTCGATCGGAGTCGCGTCTGGTTATGGCTCGGTGCAAGATTGAGTAGCAATGTGTCCAGATATGGCTACCCCACGGGTAGCTGTTAAACAGCTCAAGGTCCTCGACGGCCCTAAGGACCGTCGAGGAAGCATACTGGCTATACTCACGGCCCATGAAGCCCATATCTACGATCACCACCAAGCATACACGGACAGCATCGGCGTCGCTTAGGGCACTAAGGCCCTCTTTCATCATGTCCCGGGCTGCCTTCAGCTTCAAACGAGATGCTGAAATGCCCCAAACCCTAGGAACGAAGGAGCAGTCTGCTAAGGGAGGAAGGGGGGGAGCCTCTCCAAAACGTAGTCCTGTAATTAGACAGAACTCACGACGCCCAAAATGAAATCGATCGCCGAAGAAATCCAAATGCATCTCCTCCGGCTCAGCGTTGGCGTCCTCGACCTCCAACTGTAGAAACATGTGTACTAGCGTAGGGTCGCCAGCAGAGTAAGACACATCCATCCATGGCCCGAACGGTGTCCCTCTAAAGATAACCTCAAGGGTATCCGCGCGATCACCTAATCCCCTAAAGCGGTTTCTTAAGTCCTCGATGTAGGCAACTTTGCACTTTAGCGTCAAGTCGATGTTAAAGAAATCCATCTACATAGTCATTCACAGATGTTATAGTTAGTGTTATATATAGATGTTGCGGTTTATTTTATTTCAACGTATAATAGTGTTATAAATAGATAAAGTGCGGTTTATTTTATTTCAACGTATAATAGTGTTATATATAGATGTTGCGGTTTATTTTATTTCAACGTATAATAGTGTTATATATAGAGGTTGCGGTTTATTTTATTTCAACGTATAATAGTGTTATATATAGATGTTGCGGTTTATTTTATTTCAACGTATAATAGTGTTATATATAGATGTTGCGGTATATTTTATTTCAACATATAATAGTGTTATAAATAGATAAAGTGCGGTTTATTTTATTTCAATGTATAATAGTGTTATATATAGAGGTTGCGGTTTATTTTATTTCAACGTATAATAGTGTTATATATAGATGTTGCGGTTTATTTTATTTCAACGTATAATAGTGTTATATATAGATGTTGCGGTTTATTTTATTTCAACATATAATAGTGTTATATATAGAGGTTGCGGTTTATTTTATTTCAACGTATAATAGTGTTATATATAGATGTTGCGGTTTATTTTATTTCAACGTATAATATTGTTATATATAGAGGTTGCGGTTTATTTTATTTCAACGTATAATAGTGTTATATATAGATGTTGCGGTTTATTTTATTTCAACGTATAATAGTGTTATATATAGATGTTGCGGTTTAATTTATTTCAACATATAATAGTGTTATAAATAGATAAAGTGCGGTTTATTTTATTTCAACGTATAATAGTGTTATATATAGATGTTGCGGTTTATTTTATTTCAACGTATAATAGTGTTATATATAGAGGTTGCGGTTTATTTTATTTCAACGTATAATAGTGTTATATATAGATGTTGCGGTTTATTTTATTTCAACATATAATAGTGTTATAAATAGATAAAGTGCGGTTTATTTTATTTCAGCGTATAATAGTGTTATATATAGAGGTTGCGGTTTATTTTATTTCAACGTATAATAGTGTTATATATAGATGTTGCGGTTTATTTTATTTCAACGTATCATATTGTTATATATAGATGTTGCGGTTTATTTTATTTCAACGTATCATAGTGTTATATATAGATGTTGCGGTTTATTTTATTTCAACACATAATAGTGTTATAAATAGATAAAGTGCGGTTTATTTTATTTCAACGTATAATAGTGTTATATATAGAGGTTGCGGTTTATTTTATTTCAACGTATAATAGTGTTATATATAGATGTTGCGGTTTATTTTATTTCAACGTATAATAGTGTTATATATAGATGTTGCGGTTTATTTTATTTCAACATATATTAGTGTTATAAATAGATAAAGTGCGGTTTATTTTATTTCAACGTATAATAGTGTTTTATATAGATGTTGCGGTTTATTTTATTTCAACGTATGATAGTGTTATATATAGAGGTTGCGGTTTATTTTATTTCAACGTATGATAGTGTTATATATAGAGGTTGCGGTTTATTTTATTTCAACGTATAATAGTGTTATATATAGATGTTGCGGTTTATTTTATTTCAACGTATCATATTGTTATATATAGATGTTGCGGTTTATTTTATTTCAACGTATCATAGTGTTATATATAAATGTTGCGGTTTAGGGACCCTAGTTGTCATTCTTAAAAGTTTAGGGACCTAATTGGCATTCTTAAAAGTTTAGGGACCTAAATTGTCATTCTTAAAAGTTTAGGGACCTAAGTTGTCATTCTTAAAACCGTAGGGACCTAAGTTGTCATTCTTAAAAGTTTAGGGACCTAATTGGCATTCTTAAAAGTTTAGGGACCTAAATTGTCATTCTTAAAAGTTTAGGGACCTGAATTGTCATTCTTAAAAGTTTAGGGACCTAAGTTGTCATTCTTAAAACCGTAGGGACCTAAGTTGTCATTCTTAAAACCGTAGGCACCTAAGTTGTCATTCTTAAAATTTTAGGGACCTAATTGGCATTCTTAAAAGTTTAGGGACCTACATTGTCATTCTTAAAAGTTTAGGGACCTAAGTTGTCATTCTTAAAACCGTAGGGACCTAAGTTAACATTTTTTTATAAAAAAACACATTCTTAACAATTTTTTTTATAAAAACACACTCTTAACAATTTTTATAAAAAAACACATTCTTAACAATTTTTTTATAAAAACACATTCTTAACAATTTTTTTATAAAAACACACTCTTAACAATTTTTTTATAAAAAAACACATTCTTAACATTTTTTTATAAAAACATACTCTTTAGAATTATTTTTATAAAAACAATCTCTTAACAATTTTTTTATAAAAAACATTCTTAACAAGTTTTTTTTTTATAAAAATACATTCTTAACAATTTTTTTATAAAAACACACTCTTAACAATTTTTTTATAAAAAAACACACTCTTAACAAATTTTTTATAAAAATACTCCAATAACAACATACACATTATAACATACAAATATCACATTCAAACATAAAACCATACATATCATATATCTTAAAAATGTTAAACATAGAACATATTCAAACATAACAAAAGTTATAAACACTCTAACAACATACAAATCATATATCTTAACTTAAAATAACATACAAAAAATAACAAAAAACATAAGAAAAACATACCACAGAGATAATACGAGACACCTTCACAAAACCCGAACGCGTATTCCACACGACAAAATTGAGAGAGTGGGAGAAAATTGAGAGAGTTTGATTAAAAATTGAGAGAGTTATTAAAAAAATGGGGTGTGGCCGGTTTGGTCCCCCCCACCCCTCTTATATAGTGCGACGATAGAGAAGAGAAAGAGATAGGGTTTGACTCACAAAGATTTTTAGGGTTAACCCCATGCCGACGCGTGGCGGGTTAGCCCGCAATCGCGGGATCCCAACGCGGGCAGGGACTAAAACTGTCAACACGGGCATTCTTGAGGGGGGAAAGATGGACCGCGGGCATTCTTGAGGGACCAACGCGGGCTATTTGGGCGAAGTTTGGTGACACGTGGGCCTGAGGCCCGCGATCGCGGGGCCACCGCGGCTTTTTGGGGCATTTTGGTAAGATGGGAGAGATTTGTGGCATTTCAGTAACAAGATGTTTGACTTTTGGCATTTTAATTAATTTCCCTATTATATATGCTAAAGATCATGTATGGAAAAAGTGACAAATAAAAAAAGGGATATAAACCATCGACTAATTTTAATCTCACATTTATCCATGAATTATGTTTCTTATATGAACTGATTTGATGTACCTTATTAGTGGTGATATTTAATTTAGATTGATCCAAGAGTTCAGATACCTTCTTACAATTTTCATAGGTTCAGAGGAAAACCTCAAAAAACGGAAAATTGAAGAACACTCTGGTAGTCCTTCATCTGGACGGTATTTACTTGTGCATACAAGTAATTTGTAACATGCACAAGTTCATAATGCACTTGTGCATAAAACAACATAATTTATCTGTATGCACAAGTGCATACCGTCCAGATGAAGGGTCATCAGGGTGCCTTTTCAGTTTTCCATTTTTTTTGAGGTTTTCCCTGAGCCTCCATATATATATATATATATATATATATATGTGTGTGTGTGTGTATGTGTGTGTGTGTGTGTGATTGAGTTTACATTTTACATGAGACCAACTTGTTTTCGTTTGACCCGTGAGATCACAACTTTACACTTGAAACTTCACAGTAAAACGTTGTGAAGATTAAAAAAAAGTTCAAACTTTGACAACAAAAACACTGTGAAGGTTATATTCGCAGTGCTTTGCTGTGAAATTTCAAGTGTAAAATTGTGGTCTCATGGATCTTACGAAAACAATTGGGTCTCACATGATCTCAAGTATATATATATATATATATATAGAGAGAGAGAGAGAGAGAGAGTTGAGTTCCGATGAGAATGAAAATTATGGTAAGAAGGGATCCCTACCTTTTGATGCACATTGACATGAGATGCATGAAGATGACACGCATCGAATTGAATTTTAATGAGAAGTGCAATTCAAAAGTGGGATTAAGATTAAAAATGATCAAAGATCCAGATATTTCCTTACCTTATCACTTTTTTTTAACTCATATTATTTGTAAAAAAAAATATGTTGGTATTTAATCGTCTTTAAAGATATTTTGCATTTCGTTAAAATCAAGGAAATAAAAGTGATTTAAAATAAAGACAAGAGTAAGGGCCTGTTTGGTATTGGCTTAATGGACTTGATGATCAATATAGCTTATTCGCTAAGCTATGTATAGTTGTTTGGTCGTGGCTTATCTGGTAAATACACAACTTATTCGCTCAGATTTTAGAACCAACTTGTCTACACCCAGCCACAAAAAAAGACTCTCCTACCCTTCTCTAAAATAGTTGCTTTCTCTTTCAAGAAACTACAGACGTGAGACGCCTCCCTCTTCTCTGCTTCATCGACGTCTTGCTCAGTCCTCCCTCTTCTCTGCTTCCTTACAATCGATGCATGTTTGAGAGGTAAATAGAAATCGATGTTTGGTGAAATCTAGGGTTTGGTTTTCTGGTTTGAATCTTCTTGCAATCTTCTCACCGTCTGCTTTTCTGGTGTGAATCGATGCCCACCATCTAGTTTTCTGGTGTGAAACGATGCCCACCATCTGCTTTTCTGGTGTGAATCGATGCCCACCATCTGCTTTTCAGGTGTCAATCGATGCCCACCATCTGGTTTTCTGGTGTGAAACGATGCCCACCATCTGGTTTTCTGGTGTGATTGCAATCGATGCCCCACCATCTGGTTTTTCTCTGATGTGAATCTTCTCAAGATGAAGATGATGGCACTCTGTGAAATCTAGGGTTTTTTGGTTTTTTGTTGATATTCAATAAGGTTGGGCTTGATTTCTTTAATGGATCAGGGTATGATGTTTTTTAATAGACTATAATTTGGTTTGGTGTTCTTCAATTGATTCGTTGGGTTTGATGTAACGATACATGTATGGTTTGGTCTTCTTCAATATGGGTTTGATGTTCTTTGATTGTTTTGGTATATCTTGGAACAAAAAATAAATGAAAGGATAAAATGGTCATTTTCATCGATAAGACGATGTATTCAGCACAACAAACAAACAACAATGTTAGTCATTTCATTCAGTCAACTTTATCCATATAACCATCTTTATCCATACAGGACTTAATAGAAAACCAACCAAACAGCCCCTAAGCCTCACTTTCGGCTCATGAACTATGTCATTTTAGTAAAATTGGTCCCTATTTTACTTATTACAAATTTGACCCTAACATAGACAAAATTGATTGGTTTTCATGCCTCAATTAAATGAGAGGTAATATGGTCATTTTACATTTAGAAAGTTATATAAACAATTATAGAGTTTAATTATTTTTGTAAAAGTCATAATTAATGTTAACTGGCTTATTAGAGTTTATGGGGCATGGGCTTTAGGTTTAAAGCCCTTAGTATTTAAAGTTGCTTTTCTAGTCTTTAGGGTAAGATTAGCTAATACGCCTAATAGAGATTAGAGAGAGTTGAGAACTTCAATCCAATACTTGTAACTCTCTACATTCATTCAATAGCAACTAATCGTTTCGGTTATACATTGTTACTTGTTAAACTGGGATCTACAATTTAAAACTTGTTTTGATTTTTTTTTTAAATTGACCCCCTATCCTATGACCTCCCTCCATCTCTGTTTGTCCCATCTCTACTGTTGTTTGTCCCATCTTCGACACAATTTATTCACCATCATAGCACCTCCACGTATAACAACCTGCTTCGACTTGTTTCAAGCACCATATCTGCCCTATTACTATCGCTACCCTTTTATTCCTTATATCTCTTCTCCTTCAGACAACCACCACTATAAATAGAATGTGTGTAACACCCTCAAATTTTGGAAAAAACAACTAAATAAAATTTTCAATAATACATCCAAGTGAATAGAATTTCTCCTTATGAAACAATACGGAGATTACCTTAAATTAAAATCTATGATTTTCCCTCAAACAATTATCACTCAAGTCCTATTACAAAGACCAATTTCTCATCGGGTGTTACTTAACACAAGTATAGGTTGCTATTCCCAAATAAGTGCGGAAGATTCACTAATCAAGTCACCTCTCGTGCGCTCTACTAGCACTCGCCATTTCACAGTGTAGCTAAAGCTACTCCCAACCTGAGTCTGTTGCACATGCCGACAAATAAAAAGGGTTAGGCTAACGCCTAGTGAGTTCAAGCATTTTATCATGACTATATAAATTCATAAATCGAGAGGGATGTAGTTTTAGTCATGATCTCAAAAGAGTTTACTTTAAATGCAAATCACCCATTTTCCAACTCACACAATTCCCATGCTGAAATCTTTAATATAATATGATTTCCAAAATAGACTCATTCCCAAAATCAACGTGAAAGGTGAAATAACATTTGATACTCAAAACGATTAAATTCATGATTCAACTCGCCATTATTCCCAAACTTTCCAAAACATGGGTAAAACACAACCCATAACTCCTATAACGTGGAGAAACATTTCACATAAATATGATACGTCACCGAAAACATGGATAAACACAAATACCCAAAATAACACCTTTCGGTGACGGGGGAGACCCGTATACATTGCACGTGACGGAACACTACAGTGGGTCACCTACTATGCAATAAAAACACCCACGTGGATTACTCTCGTAAACTGAGCTCAATCACCCCAGATCTATTGCCCGCGAGACTAGGGAGCCCCCAACTTCAACCACCCCAGGTCTATACATTGGGTCACACCAAATCCACAACATCACATTAGGGATTACACCTTACTGCCCATGAGACGACGCCCGACCATCTAGGTCCACGCGTTACTTATCATGGAACCCGATGCTTATCCCGTGCCAAACACATATGAAATTACACCTTACTGCCCATGAGACGATGCCCGACCATCTAGGTCAACGCCTTACTTATCATGGAACTCGATGCCTATTCCGTGATACAAAAGAAACTAACGTCTCGTAGACTGAGCTCAATCACTCCAGATCTATTGCCCGCGAGACTAGGGGGAACTCAAAAGCCTATGGATCCATAGCTAACAAGGTCTAAAACATTACACGACCCCAAATAAATAAACAAGTGCATTCAAAACATGCAATTCCCCAATAACGTAAATTATGATCAAAACTCAACTTTGAGCTATCAAAACTGGACAATTGTCCTCAAGACTTCACAAAATCCAATACCGAGCCACAAGTTCATCGGACTCAAAAGGTAGTTCATAAAAGTCATAAAATGACATTAAACGTAGCAATACACACCTTTGCCAATAAATACTTTGAATCCATGAAAACCCGAAATAAAACCTTGGGTTGGGAAACCCTCTTTTCCAAAGGACTCACACCATCACATTTTCAAATCATCCCATAATGTACTAAATGCATATTTCCAAATATCCACAAAATGCATTTCATAACAAATATACTCCATTTATCACATAAATCAATAACCCATTTTCATGTATGATTTATCTATCACATTTTTCCAAAACTTCCAAAAGTAGTGTTTTACTATATTTACCACAACTATTACCTCAAAAGGGTAAAATCCGCCAAACAACTCAACATTGATAATTTTCAGGTAAAACACATAATTACTTGAAAAAATAACATTTTGGCATGTACAAAGTTTTCGCAAAGCAACTTGAACTCACCTTGCTAGATTTAGGCTAAATCTAGATTTTCCCCCAAACGTATGCTCCTTTGATGCACATGAATTCTCAAGCCAAATCTTCCAAAAACCTAGATCCATAAGTTTCCAACCATCAATAACCCGATCCAACCATATACAAACATTTTCCAACATTTATCATCCAAAAATTCCAAATATATCAAAACCCTAATCTTCATAATTGAAGAAGGAAAAGATCACCTCAACCAATCACTACCAAAATCGTCCATCAATACCACAAAATAGAAAGAAGATGAAATCAACAACAACCTATCATTTGGGTAGAGGAATATTACCTTTATCACATGAATCTCCAAACAAAAGCTTCTAATCACCCACAAAAGCTCCAAGCTTCCATAACTTCAACAATGGTGGGAAATGGGTTTAGTTTGGTGAAGAAATGAGGAAGAAGAGGAGAAGGGTTTGTGTTCTTGAGTAAAATCGACACAGAGAGAGAGAGAGAGAGAGAGAGAGATTGAGTTAGGGTTTTGAGAGTAAAAATGAGGAGAGAGGGAGAAAAAGGGCTTAAAATACCCAAGTTAGTCCATCAGACAGGTCGCAGACGTCCGCATGGCACTTCGCGGACGTCCGACCTCGGTCGAACCAAAACCACCAAAATCTCTGTTGCTTCCGCGGACGACCCGCGGGCTTCCGCACCTCGCGGACGTCCGACATGCCCCTTGCGGACGTCCGTGGCCCCAACTTTGGTTCTCTAATTTTCGGGGTGTTACAATGTGGTCTAGTAAAAGCCCATGAAGGCATATGCATCGAGTGCAAAACTATGATAAAAAAAGGTTGATAGTGATGTTGGTGCATGTTGTGGGAGTAGAGGAAATCATGTAGTACATCTTGTATACGTGAGTATATAATGTTGGGTCACCAAAGATTTGAAGATGACCTTCCGATTACCTCTTGTAATTTTACTTAGAATAATTTTTATGTGGTTCTTTGTAATAGCTTAGTCAAACTCTCAATTGTTCGGTGAAGTCAAAGACCAACCAAAGTCAATCAGAAGTTAGTCTATCAATGCGGAATGAAGATTTACTTCTCACAATATCTAAGCTATTCTCACCAAAATTCCTCTGTGGAAAATCGGTGAGCCATCTGCCAAATCGGCAGACCTCTTGTCGATCTCCTTAGTGGAATCGGTGATAACCTGACCGATTCCTTCTAAAGAAGCGGTGAGTTCGTTCTTTGAAGTTTGCAGTGGAGATCATTTACTGAGGGACAATATCTAATGTCAGAGAAAATGCACTATTTGTCTTTATTCTCATTTTTAGATAATGTCTCAATTAGACGTGCTTATTCTTCCTAGTACTGAGAAAAATGTAGAAAAGACATGTCAACTTTTCAGAGTCAACTCCTATCTTTGAATCTCAAAGTGACAAGTGTCATATGCATTAAATGCTTCCAGTACTATATAAAAGATGAGACCTCTCTGTGCAAACTGCGCATTCTTGAAGATTTCTCAGTGCACAAGACATTTTGCTTTTCTCCTCAAGTTGAACTAAATAGCTTTCAATCTTTGTGTATTTTAGAAGTTGTGTAGTTTTCTGTTTTACTTTGTGAAAGATTGTTATGATAGATTTTAATTTGTTTTTTTTCCGCAAAAATCATAAAAGTTTATGTGTGTAATTCTTGATTTTATAAATCCATAAAGAATTAAATTAAGTGAAAAATTTGTGTATTGAATTCAACCTTTCCCCCCTCCTTCTACAATACTTGTTATTGTTCTTATTAGCCATCTGGAATCAACATATAGCAATTATGAATATGGAAAAGAAGAAGGGGGAAGGTAGTGTGAGATGGTCGTTGGGTGTCCGGGAAGAAAGGGAGGGTGGGGGTTTATTGTTTTTAGTGTTTCACTTTTTTTCTTGTTTTATAATAATATATAATACATATTTTTTTAACTTTTAACATAAAATAAGGAAATTGGTAAAATATTATATTGTTATTTAAGTGGATGTAAGAGATAAAGCTAACTAAGAGGGACCAAAACCAGTCGATTGTATATATATCGAGGACAATTTTGTAATAAACATAGATTAATGACAAGTTTGTTAAATATGACATAGTTCAAGGGTAAAAAATGAAAATGATTATTAAGACAATTACTTCAACCATTCTACCTCCACTAATTTTGGCCGGTGTGAAGGGAAATTCTAAAGGGAAATTAATTAAAATACCCTAAGTTTGATCAAGTGTTACCAAAATGCTCTAAATCTCTCCTATTTTGCAAAAATACCCTTTTTTCCGCGATGGGAGCCCGCGATCGCGGGCCAGGGACCATTTCTGACACTTTTTTAAACTTGCAGGGACCATTTTTGAAAAATGGAATCCCGCGATGGGATACTTTTTGTGACTTTTCAATTGCAAGGGACAATTTTTGAAAAATTCCAAGGACCATTTTTGAAAATTTGACCCGCGTTTGACACTGTTCACCCCCGCTTTCACTGTTCACCCCCGCTTTGTCCAATTTTACGAATTTAAAATGAAATGTTACACTTTCAACCCCTATACTTATTTACTAAATTTACTTTATACCTTTTACTTTCATTATTTTAATTTTACATTTAACACATATAATCGTTTATTAACTAAAATACGTTAAAAAAATACGTTTTAATTTTAACAAATTACACCATTATAATCGTCTCTTCGATACGTTCGAAATGAGCCCAATCTTGAATTTTTTTGGATTTATATATTTTAATATATATCATATACAGTTATACACTACATAAAAAATATATTTTTTATATTTAAAATTCATACCCTTATAGTTAATTATTTAATTTATGGTACATCTCTTATTTTTTTTTCAATTTTGTTTTACACTCCTATCGCATTAACATAATAATCATATATTAACTAATTCATTAAATCGTTTTAAATTATTATTATTTGAATGTGTTTATAGATATCGTGAATGGCAATAGGAGAAGGTTTCACGAGAAGAATATTAAATGGGGTTTTGACAAGTCGGTATCACTGGACTCATTTAAGAATTGTGAAAATGGGTATTTGGCGAATGATGATTCATGTGTGTTTGGAGCTGAAGTATTTGCAGTTACAGAGTATGCACAAAATGATCGATGTATTTCCAACGTAACTTAGATTAAAATTATCTCCTTCAGTTCAGTCCCGCCCCGTCCCATCCAGTTCAGTCCCGTCCAGTTCCGTCCCGTCCCATCTAGTATGCGTACCAAACGCTACCTAAGAGTACCGTAAATTAAATAATTAACTATAAAGGTATAAATTGTAAATATTAAAAATATTTTGATGTAGTGTATATGATATATATTAAAATATATAAATTCAAAAAAATTCAAGATTGGGCTCATTTCGAACGTATCGAAGAGACGATTACAATGGTGTAACTTGTTAAAATTAAAACATATTTTTTTAACGTATTTTAGTTGTGTAATAACCCTAATCTAACTAAAGTGTTCAAAAATAGAAGTTAGGGGCTATAAGTGTATATGGTGAAATTTTATGAGGTAAAAAGGGGAAAATGGAAATTAATTCCCCACTTTTGTCGTGCACCTGCAGTAAGAATAGAGAAAAAAAAAGAAATTAGTTTTTGTCCTAGGGTTTGGGGTGTGCGGCTGTACATCGAGAGGGAAAGCAGATAGGGAGAAGAAGGTGCCATGGGAGACTCTTGTTCATTTCGTGAAGGAGAAGAGAGAAGAGAGAGCTGCATGTTTCGTGAAGGAGAAGAGAAAAGAGAGAGAGAGCTGCAGGTTTCGTGAGGAGGGAGAGAGATAGACGTCGGAGAGAGAGACTGCCGGCGAGGAGAGAGAGACGGCGGAGGAGAGAGAGAAGCGACGAGAGAGAGACTGCCGGCGAGGAGGAGATGGCCGGCGAGGAGAGAGAGACGACAGAGGAGAGAGAGAGAGACGAAGAGAGAGAGAGAGAGGTGACGAGAGGAAGAAGATGGGACAGTTATGGTGGTCGTCGGAGGTGGCTGTCGGTGGTGGTCGCCGGAGGTGGTGGTCGCCGGAGATGGTGGTCGCCGGAGGTGGTGGTCGCCGGAGGTGGTGGTTGAGTTGGGTTTGTTTCATGCGAATTGAGAGGATGAGAAGAGCAGTTCTTATCAATCTAGGTATATAATCTAATCCTTTTCTCTTCAGTTTTCGTTGTGTTGTTTAGGATGTAGTTGTGGGACTCTATATGATAATTAAAGTGGGTTGTTAATTTGTAGGAAACAATTGTTTATCTAAACCTTGTTAGATTAAAAAGGTGGTTGAAATTGGGTTATGTAAGATTATGTGTTTAAGGCTTAAAACCTCATCAAATGGGATGTTTAGGAATAATTGATTGTTAGAAACATTTTATAAAGCAAATGTTTAATTTGGGTAAGTTGAGTAAGGAATCGACTATGATGTTTAAATTGTAATGAGAACCTTGGTAATAACTCTTAAGGTTGTTTCTCGCTTAAGCTAGCGAGTTAAAGTTTAAATCGTGAAATCTATTAAGAGCATGAAAGGGGATGATTTTAATTAAATGTCTTAATTAATTTTAGAGATGCGATTTTGGGATATTTAATTTAGATTAAACGAATTGTTTAAAAAGGTTGGGTTGTTACAGTTGGTATCAGAGCCGTAGTTTAAGGGATTTAGGTGACCGGACGGGCCTAAACTTAAACTTGGGAGTAGAAATCACAACTGAGAATCAGGAAATGCGTTAGGAGGACACTATTATAGAGATAGGACTAATAGGGTACTGAGGACTGTCATGTAAGGTAAGTTTGAAATTCTACCTGGCCAGTGTAATTGCGAACTTACAGGTACATGTATGTGCTTAACCTGCCTTATTATTCTGAAGTGGTAGTCAGAAGCTAGTATTTATGTCATATTCCGGTACAAAAAAAAATGTCAGCAAGATCCCCGAAGGGGTAGACTAAGACCCCTTGATGGGGAAGTTTCATGAGAAGTCATTTATGTTGTGAGGTATGTATACGTCGTAAGGAAGAAATGTTGTAAAGAATGTTATGAGTCGTCTAGAGGTAGCTCTTCGTGGATTTGGAAAGGATGAATGTTTGAGGTCGGGTAGGGCTCCTATTTCGAGGGAGTCTCAGTTCTAGAAATCTTAGAATAGATCAGTCAGAATAGTAAGGAAAGACCGTGTCGGAATCTTGAAAGTGTCAAGAGAGCTCTGACCTCTTAATCGAGCTTTTAAAAGGTAGGGTAAATGACATGAGATGCCTATAGGGAAATGAAAGCAGGTAGAAGTAGAAAATGAGATAGTGATTAACACGAAATAGTATGAAAGGGTTGAGTAAGTGAGATGTGGAAAGCGTGTTCAGTAAGTTGTTGTATGACCGAGAGGACGACCGATGGTCGTAGGTGAGGTGTCAAGGACAAGTTGTGTGAGTAAGACGGTTGACCTTAGTTGGGTGAGTAGCCTTCAATTGCAAGTAGAGTTTCATGCATTGAGTTGTACGTGTGTACATGAATTTTTTTTATAAGTAAAACGAATGTGTAAATTTCAAATTTGAACTAATATGAGTCGGCGTGTACAAGCGTATGTTTAAAGTAAAATGCAAATCCATTTACATCGTACAGTAAGGTTTTGAGGTTTACGGTTTGCAAAATATTCCACTTTTTCATGACAAGTTAAATTATTGCAAAAGTCAAGAGATCGATTAAATGCAAAACTTTTATAACCAAAGTGAGTAATGGCATGTTGGAGTATTTATGAGTACGAAAACCAACTGATTTACCTGGCGACGATAATTCTTTCAAAATTGTGCCAAATAAAAAGATTTTCATGCAATATATCATTGTCATATTGACACCGTTCGGTAGGAGTAAGATTAAGTTTATGGAAAGTTGCATGCAAACGGTTCTCGAGATCATTGTGCAGGGCGTTGAATTTATAAGTGATGGAGGCATGTGTACCCAAGATGTTTTCAAGTGTTGTTTATTTAAAATGATAAAGTGTGTGGAATGATTTATTTAATGCGTTGTCATGCATGAAGGCTATGAACTCACTAGGTCGTAGGATGTTGCATTTTTTTTAAAGCTAAGAAAGAACTCAGAGAGTGGAGAGTTGTTGGTCAAATCAGGAGAGGACGTTGTAGTATCGGGATATGTGTTCCGTCAGTAGTGGATGATAGTATCGGTTGTATGAGGGTTTGCACCCTTGCGCGGCAACTGGAAGTACGATTGTCAAGGGACGGTTGTGTCTGGAGGAAGGACTTGAAGCCTTCAAAGTGATAGTTTTAGCAACTCGTTATAAGTAGTATTGTGAAGAAGAAACGAAGTGCCCACGGTGTTGGGTATGAGTCTTGAGGTGAGCTTGTAATATTGATGTTACAGGAGTGAGTTCAGAAAAGAGGGGGACGTATTGCGAAGTAATTATGATATGATGGTAGGATTAGATTCCGTAAAGGAACCCATGTTTAAGAATAAATTAAGAAAGTAGTTTCAGGTTGTCGGTTGCTGTAGAATTCAATAGCTACATAAGATGGTCGAGGCCGAAGACGTGAAACAAAAGGTTAGAAATTGATAGGACACCTTATAGGGGTGTTAAGAGGATGGGAAGTGATCATTTTGAATAAACGCTCTATTTACGAGGTATGGAGAGATACGTAGAATGAGGAGGCGTGTAGCACAAACGAAATGAGTGTGTAAATTTTACCAGTCGATTAGAGATGTGTTGTGTTTTGTAAGGACTCAGATCGAGAAGAGCTAACTGGAATGGTTGCGTGGGAGCTAATTGAGAACTTGTGAATTATAGTTCAAAAAGTTGGGAAAGGACTATTTAGTGAGATAGACTCGATTGTAGTATTCGGGAGGATATGAAGACAGGTTTGAAGTGTGTACGAATAACCATGACAGATTTGGTCTGCAGGGTGAGGTTATGGATGAGGAATGCACCGTTATGTAATGGCATTAATTGCCAAGGTAAATGCATCAGCTAGTGTCGTAGTGATGTGGTGATAGAGAGAATGAAAGCATCAAATAGAAGCATTTTGGGGGTTTTCGTGTGAGATGTATGATTGTTAACCAGAATGTTCGAGCACGTAGGGGTAAGTTGACGTTGTGGTGTGTTTATGATCGGGATGGAACGACGGAGTAGTAATGGGAGATTACCCAAAGGAGAAACCAAGTGTTTTGGTTGTAAAAGTCGCTAGGTAGGTATATGTTGGGACCATTGGAAGTTTAATGAGGATGAAGAGTGTGTTAGTCAAACTGTGTTATAGTAAATGCTAAATCTCTAAAGAGCGGGAGTTATTTCTTATGTGTGAGGGAATGATCCTAGAAGGAAACAGTTGGAAATTTGGTTATGTTTAAAGAATGACATGATGATGATTAGGAGTCGGAGTGGTAGTATGATCATTAATTGATAGATGTATAAACCTTTGGTTGGTTGATTAAAAGTTTATAGAGTTGTTAAGTGATGACATTCTTTTGTTATTTGCAGGATGTGTTATAATCCTACCGAGATTCTTACTAAGAGTTGATAGTAGAGTGATGTAATGAGTAATTTCAACTTTTATTTTGGGAAATTGTGGATTGTTGAGTTACTAAGTGGGAGTGTTAGTTGAGAAATCAGTTTTTGACTGATGGTTTTTGTGAATACCAGCTTAACGAGAGGTTGATGCTAAGTTATTATAAATGATAATTTATGGTGGATAAAAAGATATGAATTGCATCGCATTTTGGGGTGTGTCTTTTGAAACAAGTTGATAATTAAAACTGTATTGAGTGGGTCGAGTTAAAGTTGTTGTGATAAAGAGAAGGAATTGTATTGTTTTGTGCGGTAAGGATCAGTGGTTATTTGCACTAGCCGAAAAAGGCAGTTGGGTTCGGAAATTGTTAATGTGGTCATGAAGCAGATAAGGATAATTAGGGAGTGGTAGGTATTGAGATGCTTATAACTTTTGTTCACATGTTATGATTTATAAAATGGATTACGAGAATTCGTGGAAAAGTGTTATTGAGATTAGCACACTGATCGTTAATGAGTCATTTAAGATAAATCTAAGTAAGAAATACAGGATGGCTCGACGTCTATAGCTGTCTGATTTTATGGTCATGGTTGTTAATCGAAGGAATATTGGACCCAAGGTTCGTAAGGCCCCCTGAATTATTAGACTTGTTTGGGAGATAAAATATAAGATGATTGGATTTTCCTGTTATAAACAGGGATTGCGAATTGAATCGGGGTTGCACAGCAAAGGCGTGAAAGTATGTTGTTATTGTTTTGTTATCGGAAGGATTTATTCCGAGAGTTGAGGTTTGAACTTCGATAATTAATTTTTTCGTCGGTTACCTTTGGAGTGAATTCCGGGACGGAATTCTTTTAAGGAGGAGAGATTGTAATAACCCTAATCTAACTAAAGTGTTCAAAAATAGAAGTTAGGGGCTATAAGTGTATATGGTGAAATTTTATGAGGTAAAAAGGGGAAAATGGAAATTAATTCCCCACTTTTGTCGTGCACCTGCAGTAAGAATAGAGAAAAAAAAGAAATCAGTTTTTGTCCTAGGGTTTGGGGTGTGCGGCTGTACATCGAGAGGGAAGGCAGATAGGGAGAAGAAGGTGCCATGGGAGACTCTTGTTCATTTCGTGAAGGAGAAGAGAGAAGAGAGAGAGCTGCATGTTTCGTGAAGGAGAAGAGAGAAGAGAGAGAGAGCTACAGGTTTCGTGAGGAGGGAGAGAGATAGACGTCGGAGAGAGAGACTGCCGGCGAGGAGAGAGAGACGGCGGAGGAGAGAGAGAAGCGACGAGAGAGAGACTGCCGGCGAGGAGGAGATGGCCGGCGAGGAGAGAGAGACGACGGAGGAGAGAGAGAGAGACGAAGAGAGAGATGTGACAAGAGGAAGAAGATGGGACATTTATGGTGGTCGCCGGAGGTGGTGGTCGCCGGAGGTGGTGGTTGAGTTGGGTTTGTTTCATGCGAATTGAGAGGATGAGAAGAGCAGTTCTTATCAATCTAGGTATATAATCTAATCCTTTTCTCTTCAGTTTTCGTTGTGTTGTTTAGGATGTAGTTGTGGGACTCTATATGATAATTAAAGTGGGTTGTTAATTTGTAGGAAACAATTGTTTATCTAAACCTTGTTAGATTAAAAAGGTGGTTGAAATTGGGTTATGTAAGATTATGTGTTTAAGGCTTAAAACCTCATCAAATTGGATGTTTAGGAATAATTGATTGTTAGAAACATTTTATAAAGCAAATGTTTAATTTGGGTAAGTTGAGTAAGGAATCGACTATGATGTTTAAATTGTAATGAGAACCTTGGTAATAACTCTTAAGGTTGTTTCTCGCTTAAGCTAGCGAGTTAAAGTTTAAATCGTGAAATCTAGTTAAGAGCATGAAAGGGGATGATTTTAATTAAATGTCTTAATTAATTTTAGAGATAGAATGGAAGACTTAATTCCCTCTTAAACGGGTTTAATTGAGAGGTCTAGAAAAGAACGGTTAGTGGCTTGCGCAAAGCTTGCTTGCACAAAGCGTGTTCGAGGCACGGGTTTCAAACTTTTTTTAACAATCCGGTAGTCAAATAAATTGGTTTAAGTGGACTTCGAGTTATTAATTAACTATAGATCTAATCCGCTAAATTTTGGGTTTCCATGTATTTATTTTGGGCCGAAGTGAGTGTTGGGCCGAAAGAATTCTTAAGTCCTTTTGGGCTTAATTATTAAAGTTGGGCCTAGTTATTAATAAAGTCCATAATTTTAATAAGGGCCTAGTATATAATTGATAGTCTAATTATTTAATTATTTTGGGCCATATTGTTAGTAGCGTGATCCCGTTTTGATATTTAGGATCCGGAGTAATTCTTTTATGTTGAGAATCTAGAGTTGGATAAATTAATGGATCCGGTATAGTATTTCAACTGGATGGGTAAACAAAGGCCATTAATTATGATTTTTGGACTAGAAGTGGAAGTTACCAACTTAGATAAGTTTGGGTTGAGTTCGGGATTTAACTCGAGTAATAAATGAACGAATTATGACGAACGTTATTATATATAATAGGTGTTCCGCCTAGGGATCAGAAGTGTAAGTGAGGAGCTTTGGAGCAAGCTAGCCAGGTGAGTTTTCTAACTAAAATACGTGTTATTTTAACATGTTTTCTAAAGCGTGTACATGATGAGAAATGCCATGTTTTATTTTTATGCTTTGACTGCATGAAAGTTGTTTACAGTTTTAAATGAGATTTGTAAATGATTTATGGGGCGGACCTATTCCGTGAAAAATATATGTGGGATGTATGCATACATAGATTGTGGTGTAAATTGGCTAAGTCGGGAAGTGTGACCCGCCAGATCATGTCGGGGGGTGTGTCCCGTTTATGCCAGGGGAGTACTACCCTATACGGCAGCATGAGACTGACTCGTTGTCATCCACGGGTGACTTCAGGGTGCCGATTTACGAAGGGCGGATTTTACTCTGGAAATGATTTTGGATGAACAGTGTTATGAATGATTTATGCTGAAAATGGTAAACTGTTTTAAATGCTTCAATAACTGTTAGGAGGGACTCACTAGACCTCATGGTCTAACCCTCGCATTTTTCAAATAAAACCTTTTCAGGTAAGCAAGTACTAAAAGGCTCTAGCAAGTAAGCAGGGCGTTAGCACGAGAAAGATGGATAGTGTAGTGACACTACAATTTATATTAGTTTACTTCTCAGTTGTGTAGGTTGTTTCCGCCAACCATTTTTGGATGTTATGTATGAAATTTTAGAGATGCGATTTTGGGATATTTAATTTAGATGAAACGAATTGTTTAAAAAGGTTGGGTTGTTACAAGTTGATAAACGATTATATGTGTTAAATGTAAATTTAAATTATGAAAGTAAAAGGTATAAAGTAAAATAAGTAAATAAGTATAGGGGGTGAAATTGTATCAAATATGCAAAACTCACCAAATAACCCACATTTTTGTTAAAAGAACAAGTAAACACATTAATACTTCAAAATCAACATTTTGGGATGTATATATCTTTCACAAAACAACTTGAACTCATCTTGCTAAGTTAGGTTAAAACTAGATTCAAAACTCCATCTCTAGCTTCAAAAGATCAAGACTTTGGATCTCCATGTTAACTTCTATATCTATAGTGTAAACCTTCTCAAGAACATCTTATTTACTCCCAAACATATACAAACAAATCAAAGAGAAGAAATGAGGGTTGAGGTGAAAATAACCAAACCCTAGGTTAAGAAATAGTTGATTACAGGCTTACCTCGACTTCTAGGGACCCAAAATCTTCATCCTTCTTGTTTCCACCTTGAAAAGTTTCGAAATACGAATCCATACCCTCCGAAATCGCCTCAATCGAGTTAGAAATGAGAAAGTTATGGTCAAATGAAGAACAACCCGAAAATCAGATTTTATGCATAAAACCGACTCGTGACTTTGCCATGCGACAATGCCATTATTGTCGCCCTGAATGTACCGAGGCTGGTACACTCCTCGCAACTTTGCCATGCGAATGCCATTGGGCACTGTCGTCGGACACTATAAACCCAACCATACCGAGAGTTTTTCAACCGCTTTCCCGACCGTTCTCCCGACCGTTTCTTGATGGTTATCACGACCATTCCTCGATTATTTTCCTGGCCGTTTCTTGATCGTTTTCCTGGCCGTTTATAGAAAAATTTGAGGTGTTACAATGACTTTGCCCAAATGATATAATATTTAATTTGGTACATAAAAATATTTTCATCTGGCTTTGTTAAATAACATATATAATGTTTATGGATAATTTACAAAACGTTTTTTCCAGGTGTCATGTGCATTATCAGGTAAGTGTGACAATGATATATAATCTTATCCGGTAAATAAGATAAAAGACTTTTACCTATTTAACCTTTACTGGATAAGAGATGTTTACAAGCATTCTATTTTGATGGCCTAGAAGGTTATCCAATAATGTAAGTGAGGGCGACGACTCTTGTCGAAAAACTTTTGGTTAATGGTGCTAACCCTTTGGCAAGGGGTAGTACAATTGGTTGCAAGATGAAAGAATTGCACAAATTGGCGAGGGTTTAAGTATGGTAGACACAATATGAGAATCATAACCATTCAGAAGTCATGTGAGGAGAGAACTTCATGTAAGCCCTAATATGATATCTTAAGCTAGCCATCCGATGATTGTTTTGTATTTGATTTATCTCTTACATGATGCTCTTGAGATGAGGTAATATAGGTAGACTGGGGATTGCTTGTTAAAAAAACCTTTTGTACAAACATATAAATTTTTTGATTAATTATAAAAAAGTTAACGTGATTTTTGGAATAAAATATTTTAAAGACAATTTGTTACTCAAAATTTTATATGTGGCTTTATCATTATTTAAAACCATAAATCATAATAAAATAGTTTTTGATACAAAACACTATAATAAACTACATTTAATTCTATAATTATTTGCATACCTGTTTGGTAACATTGAAATGGAATCGAACATTATATTGAAAACGCCTAGTTTTTGTAAAAAAGCAAACTATGATATTTGACTTAGTTGTTCGTATACCTCAACTAGTCATTTCCCAAATGGACCACATTATGGAAGATCGTTTGGACCATTCTATAGATAAGTACATGTCACTTTATGTTCAACTAAAACCTTTACTGAACAACAATTATTGCAGATTCTGAAGATGATCCGTCATTGGCTCTGATATGTTTAACAAGAAATAAACAAGTCGTGTGCTTAAACGTTTGTTTGACACGATCAGTCATAAAGATAAAAAGACAAAAATACCCTTACGGGTGACATAGGTGCGGGTCCCACCGCAAAAATTGATTACATATGTAAGATTATAAATAGTGAGATCTCCAACATTTAATTGACATAGAGACGGTGGGAGACTCCTTCCGTACTTTGGGGTGATCGTCACATGGATCCTGTCTGCGACCCTTTCGATCTCTAGGAAATCTCGGAAGATCTATTCGACCTCATCCGCCAACGCGATCTCGTTTGGACATTTCATCGAACACCTTGTTTGCTTTCTCGACAAAACCAATAATATCACTGCTCCGAATCTACCATTCTTCTTCCGCTTCTTGTCTAGAGGTTTTGGGTCAACTATAACAAAGACCTTTTGATCCAGGTAAAACCTTATAATCATCGCATTTTGAATTCTCGTTGTTCATACTGGTTCATCAGCTTTGTTTGAATCTGGATTTAATTTATACATCATTTTTTTTGTGTTACATTGGAAACATCTGATGAGTGTTTCCCTTTTTTTTCCTAGCTGTAAAGGAATGTTCATTTTAATGTATTTTCGTTTTCTCGATTTGATATTATTCTTGGAAGTATGCGTGTCTTCACGAGCTTACACTGGTCCCCAGAAATAGGTGACCACATGGAAAATGCCCAATTTGTGTTCATTTTGTACGTAGTATGACTGTGTGAATGCTATGTGTAGATTCGTGATGTACAGCTAAAACTGTACTAGCGTTCATACCTTTGTAGTTAAGTGAATTTAATGGTCTTAAACAATCGAGAGCAATCAATCATCTAATCGTAAGTCGATTTGAAGTGCAGATTCTTTTGGGAAATTTGGTAGAAATAGAAACCAGAGGATGCAATGCAGGTCTGCTATTCACCACAATTGAGATCTGTGAATAAGAATTCATCCTCCTTCGGTAATTCGGGTGCTTACACAAGCCCTGGGACTCCTGATTACGGGGATAACGATGTGGGAGGGTTTCAAAAGGGATGGTACTCCGAGAGAGTTCCGTTGCCAAGTAATAGCAGCCGGAGGCATATTAGTGCTGCAGCTTTGATGCCTTTCAATAGTGGGAGAACACTGCCATCGAAATGGGATGATGCAGAGAGATGGATTACAAGTCCAGTTTCTGGTTTTGGGGTTTGCAAGACTCTAGCTGCGCCACCTCAGCGACGACCTAAGGCGAAAAGTGGACCACTCGGAGGGAGTACTCATGGAGTTGCTTATTTTTCGAACTATTCACCTGCTGTCCCGGTTCTTGAAGGTGGGAGTGCCAATAATTTTCTTGCTGGATCGCCACTCACAACGGGGGTCCTAGTGCCTGATGGCTTACCTTTTCGTCATGGTGGTGTGATTAATCCTGTGGGTCAGTCTGCCAACGTACCTGGATGGTCTGAGTTGTTGATCGAGTCTTCGTATTCCGATTCTCAAGGTACAATCTTTTTCATCTTATTGGCCTATTTGATAGCTGCTTGTAACTGATATATCAATGTGCAGAAGAGAAGCGTGATGAAAATGGTGTTTCTCGTGTGATTTCACGGCGAGATATGGCGACCCAGATGAGTCCTGTTTGCAGCCCTGAAAGTTCCCCAAAGGGAGGGTTGTCGATGTCTATTTCTCCTTCGTATATTCGTCCACCTGGCAGCCAGCATTCTGCTAGAGTGGAAGTGAAGGATGTCCAGGTGGACAAAGGAGCCACAATGACTAGGCAATCAAAAAGACACAGGATGAAAACGAAGGATAACCAATCACCAGAGGGTAGTGACTTGGCTTTGACATGGAATGCTACAGAAGGAGCAATGAAATTGTCAAAGTATGTCTCTAAGTACATGCCTTTTAACTCTTTCCCGTCAATATATACTTTATTTGCATCTTATCCAGAGGCTAATGACTTAGGGGCCGCTTGGTTCGCGGGATTCAAAGGAATTTGATTGAATTGGAATGACAAATTCCTTTGACCAAATTCCATTTTTTTTGTTTGGTTCAATTCTTGAAATGGATGGAATTCTTTGAATTCCATTGAATTACACAAATCAATGAATTCATCCGGTGGCGGAGGGCTTTCGAGGCAATGGGGGGCCAAGGCCCCCCTGATTTCTCACCATATTACTATAATCTATAGAAAAGTTAAAGTTTTATATTTGATGTTTGGCCCTCTAACTTCAATACCACACTTTCAAATTTAATTTCTTATTTCTAAACCAGTAGAGATGGTAGCCTAGCATATTCCATTTACTACTTATAAATTAATAAAATATATAGTAAAATAACTTGATTAAACAATAAGATAAACTAATACAATAAAAATAATGTTGCACAAACTTGGTGAAAAACTTCTATATCGTTTGGTGATTATATCTTATTCTTGATTTAATGATTTATATGTTATCATGCTTGATAATTCTATTGAATTCTAGGGTCATAGGATGTTTTAATACAAAAATAATAACGAAGTATTTAATTAAACTACTTTTCTATTGTTCGGATGATAATGTGTAATACTTTACTACTTAATAATAAATCGGTAATATATCGAATCCCAAATATTATTTGTTATTTTATATTTTGACACATAGATCTACATAAAATAATCAATTGCTCATGGATTTTGAAAAGGAAAGAAGAAAATTCTTCTCAAGATCCTTAATAGATATTAGAGATTGAGATTTGAGAATATTCGGACACCTATTGTTCCCATTACTAACGCTTTAAAAAAGCTTAAAATGGAATCATGAGTCACTACAAAACAAATGACTTTTACCCACAAAATTTACCCAGAGAAATTTTTGTCGGTGATTACCGGGGATCCAGGAATGGTTCGGTAAAATACCCATGGATCACCCAGAGAATCCCTGGGTAATCGATTTGCCGGGGATTACCCACCAACTTTTGTGACGGTTTTGTGACGAATCACCCTTTAGCAACTGATTTGGCAGGGAAAAGTTCGTAGGTAAAGGTCTTTCGTTTAGTAATGAGTTGGTTCGGCCCCTGGCCACCCCACCTTGACCACCCCACCCCTGCCACCGCCCTCCCCAAACAAAGAAGGAGATTCCAATTATTTTTAGAGATTCCATTCCAATTCCATCCAACCAAATGCAATCAAAGTGCGTGGTCAAATTCCATCAAATTTCATTCCAATTCCTTCAAAGTCAAATTCCTTTGATGGATTCCAATTCCACCAAATTCCATTCTGCGAACCAAACGTCCCATTAGTTTTTTTCTTCTTAATTTTGCATGCCTTGGTTAGCGGACCATGTTGCATGTTTACTTTCTCTGTCCTATAACCATTCTCGAAAACTAACCTAATAGTTGGAAATTAAGCCAAGATTCATATATTTCTTGTATATCTGATTTTATCACATTCAATGATGCTTCAATAACAAGTTAAGATGCATGGTTATCCACTTTGTATAATGTCAAAAGGTAACAGTGTGTTAATGGATTTCTTTTGCTCCTTCCATCCCAGCTATTCACCCTTGATTTTACTAGGGCCCGGGCCCGTTATATTTTCAAGATTAGTGGTGGAGCCCACCAACTACCTTTGATTATGAGTTCATAATTGCAATGCCTGAAATTTGAATAGTTTCTTTGGATAGCCATCTGTAAATGCAAAATTGCAAAGGGGGTGGCAGTGGCCCCTGTTGGAAAGTAAAATAAAAATAATGTCTTTTTGGGACCAAGGGAGCACCTTTAATTTGTAATTGACACACACACACACATACACATATTCACAAGAATCATGCTTTTGTTTTCTTGTAATTTGCAGGCTTCAGAAAGAGGAAGCAAGGATCACTGCATGGGAAAACCTGCAGAATGCAAAAGCAGAAGCATCAATCCGGAAACTCGAGGTGTGTTCTTTATGATACTAAACAATATTATTATTATTCTAAGAGCATCTTCACCAGATTCTCCAATATTTCTCTGAAATGGAGAATCAAAACTTAAATCTTCAAAAAAATTACACTCTAACTCCAACTGATTCTCTATTTTGGAGATTACAACAGTTATTTTATACATTTAATAGAACTTTTTCTCTCTCTCATAAACATTTAACATCAAGGTTTCTTATTGGTGGGAATATAATAAAGAATTATTCTGGTTGTGGGCTTTTGAGTAAATCTTTTTTATTCTTTGGTCAGATGAAACTGGAAAAGAAGAAGTCAGCATCTATGGATAAAATCTTGAACAAACATAGGGCTGCGCAAATGAAAGCCCAAGAAATGCGAAGGAATGTATCCGAGAGTGTTGCTAATCAGACTCCCAGAACTTCCCGCAAATTCAGGACCTTACGTAGATTTGTCACAAATTCCTTTCAGGGCTGTTTCCGTTGTCATAACTTCTAGTCCCTCTAAGATCATCCTTCAATCAGGTTATTTTCTTTACTTTTGTATTATTCTTGATCGGTAGGTTGTGGAATAAAAATACCTTGTCCCCAAATCCCGTGTTCCCTTCCAATCCCACTAATCATGTGAAGACACGTCATTATTTATTTAATTGGTCTTTTTATACTCTCTTCTCATAAAGTGATGATGTGTATTCACGTGATTGGTGGACGAGGAATGGACATGGGATTTTGGGACAGGAGATTTTCCAAACCGACATACATGATATCTTGTCTAAAACAAAATTTACTCACACTAAGATTGTGTTGGGGAACTCCAAGAACATGGTTCGAAACAATAGCACAAATTAGTTTAAAATTTGAGGTAAATGATCTTGAATTCTGAATATTTCCGTTCATTTTGTAAGTAGTAGCATGCAACGAGGCACATGTAGAAAGAATTTTTTTTATAATTTTGAAGGCTAGGTAGTCGTTTTGTCACCAACTCTGCATCTTGCTCATCCAACTGGCATTTTCCCAACATGTTAGAATTGAGTAATTATTCAACATGTCCTTTTTGGTAATTTACATTTGTCAACTAGCTTGTTAGCTAATTCTTGCCAAACGTGATTAGTTTATCATCTAGTTTACCATCAGTTAGCTTATTAACTAGTTTGCTGAAGATAGCCCTAATATCAGGCATACAGTCTTTCAGAATGTACATTGTTGTTCCTTTTTTTTCTTTCTATTTCCTCTTAGAAACTGCAACAATTGTGACAAATGGAGATCTGGGTACTGATAAGACATGGTTGACCTCAAAAGTCAAAGTTTCCCTCTTTAAAATAGGGATATATATATATATATATAACACACATATATATATATATATATGTATTATATATAGAGAAAGAGAGAGGGGGGAGGTTAAAATTGAGGAACACCCTGGTAGCCGTTCATCTGGCCCAATATGGACATGTGCATACAAGTAATTGAAGTTGTTTTTTGGTTTTTATGCATGCATGTTAATAACATGCACACGTGCATACCGTCCGGATGAACGGTTAACAGGTGTTGCTCAGTTCTTCATTTTTTTGCGATTTTCTCTTGAAATGGATGCTATGGTATCTTTTTGATCCTGTTAAGAGTGTTTATGGTATAATTCTGCAGCAGGTTTGCAGTCCAAGTGCAACAGAACCTCGATGAATTAGCTAGTTAACGGTAGCCTAGTTAATTTGGGGAGCAACTTTCAACTTGTCGGAATGGCTTCATCAAGCATATGCGATTCTTGAGACGGTGAGCTGATGCATATGTGAATATAGTTTGAAGCCTAGTTTTCATCAAGTATCTAGTGATGGATAAATTTTGTTTGGGCTAGATCGTCGTTTTTGGTAAGGTAAATATGTGAATCCAATATGCATCATTGGAGCAAAGTACATAATAGCTGTTGTTGCAAACACTAAAACACCTAATGACATATCTATCATTAATGCTCAAGACTCAAGAGTGTCTTTATGATCTACAAATTGAATCGCAAAAAACAGGGCCGGTAGGGCCTGACGGGCCGGGACCGGGCTGGGCTTCAGGCCCCCATCGGGCCGGGCCGGGTCCATTTGGCCATGTCTAAACCTGTCAATATGTCATACCGATCTCGGTTGCTTGTTCTACATCCTCCTAGGCTCGCCCCTCCGTATTGATTCCGACAGCTATCTCTTACGAGCATGTCGAAACCACCACAATCTTTTCATTCTCTTATTTTTAGTTAGTGATAGACACTACTTCCTTCGGTTCAAGTCTTCAAAATTATTATATTAAGACATTATTACAGAAATTACCATTTGCAAAAATAATATAATAAATTTCTTATTATAGTAAAACAATTTTTAACAAAATGGATGAATCCTAAAATGAACTATTTAAATTGATGGTCCAACCTAAAAGATATGTGAAGTGAACTTTTTTTGATGTACAATCCAAAAGATATGTGAAATTCTTTTTGTTTTTCTGAACTTAATATTTTTTTTAAGGTGCAAGTAATTTTAATAATTTACTAGTTTTTAAAATGAATATATATTTTTTATTTAATATGTACTTTAACATAAGAAATTTTGGTTTTTGATTGAATGTGAATCGCAATTAATCTAGAGTGAATTACACTTTTGATCTCTATAGTTTGTTTGTGTCTCTTATAGAGTTGCTATCTGACGGTGTCAATTTCAAGGATCCTAAACATTATAAAATTGAAAAGCGATGAACCATGAATCTATTTTAATATATCCACTAAAATTAAAACAACAGAGCTACAACAATTCAAGTTTTGGCTTCAAACCCTAAACAAAGGCCAACATAGACTCTTGGTAATGCCGAGATAACCCATCTCTCTTAGTGAGCCAACATAGATTTGGCTCACTAAGTGGTTGAGACTAGTAGAGGACTTGGGATCGAACCCATGACCTGTTATCGGCAACTAAGCTACACACTAGAGGCTAAAAACAAGTATTTTGACACTAGCATAATTCAAACCCTGCTCACTATTTAAATAGGTCCATCCGGCACGGAGAGTTTTGTTTTATATAAAAGATATACTTCCAAAAAAAGGTAAACAATCATGAACACCACCAAATAAAATCCAAATTCCAGTTTACAAGCATAATAACCTTAAACCTCCATCCATCCATCCCATAATATTTGTCCACAAATCCACAAGTTTTTAACTCACACCATTCAACACATTTGATGCAATTTCAACACCTCCATCTTTCTAATACGGGCGATACCTCATATCACGTGAAGGTCTCCCTCCGCCCATGCTTCCACCTAGCCCGCCCAGTCCGCCACCCATCCGCCCCATGCCCCCCAGCCGCCCCATGCCACCATAACCCCACTGCAATATGTTGTTAACATCAAACTTGTATTAGTACCAATTCTGAATTCAGAACATTTAAGTGACACCAAACTCCTGACAATTTCCAACACATTTCATATCATATAAACGAAAAAATCCAAAAACAACACAACAAATTTCCATATTTCGAGTGATCAAGTCCTAGTAAAAATCATCAGGGAAAAATTCCGGAAGAACCCAATGGACTTTCACATTTTTTGATCAATCGGAGTCCCTGAACATTTTTTTGACGAATAAATCCCTACTGAAACCAAATAAAATGGTCATTTTGCCCCCTATAAAATGTGCGTATTTTCAAAATCTATTTTTTGATCAAGAAAACCATTCTGGCATAGTGCATAAACTATCAAAGGGTTAGCTTAACAAAAGGATTTTATCCACAGTATCTCCATATACTTACATCATCAAAATCGAGGCTTCCATACATTCTGCCATAGGCTCGCATGGGGCCATAACCTCCTCCATAAGATGGTGGTTCAGGATTGTCCATATAGGGGGGGCCTCCACTCGAACCACCACCATCATCAACAGGTGTGGCGGAATCTATTGCAACCTGCAATGCAACAAGTATTTTCTAAAGTTAAAAAAACATAGTAGTAGGATAAGTATTTTCAAATGTTCATCTGGGTATGATAAAATGCAAGTGTTCTATGTCATACTTTAGGATGTAGGTTTGTGCAACTATTAGACTGGGATTTGCATACTTTTTGGTCCCACCAAAATAGGTGAAACAAAAATTAGAAAGATGGACAAGCTTTGTAAATTACTAAACTACCCATGTCAAATTAACTGTGCTATTTCCACTACCTGTTGTCCACAAATCTCATGTGGCCTCCGTGAAACACGATCTGCAACACCATCCTCGGCAAATGTCACAAAACCAAAGCCTCTGTGACCAGATCTTTTAGGATCCTACATCAAGTGGGGGGTATTTACTATTTACGGTAAGGTTAAGTACATAAAAAAAACATTTATATAATACCAAATATAGGCAGGCAGCTAAATTACCTTGGGGACATACACATCCAATATACGCCCAAACCTTCCAAAATACTGGCGCAGGTCCTCCACACTTGCTTCCTGAGGAAGCCTGCCAATAAAAATCTTCTTGCCCATTCCCCGAGTTGATTCTCCTCCTGCTCCCACCCAAATCAAATATCATTAATTAATGTCTACTTCCCAATTCTAACCTTTATCATAAGATGAAAAAAGTCGTTGATCCCTCCATTATTAAAGGTAAAATTGTCATTTAAGTGCAATAATTACAGATTCATTGTGGACATTTATTTTGAGGCGGAGGGGGTAAGAACAAATTATTCTTATGAACGCAAAAGGAAGCATACTTCCATAAGCAGGGCCGGGATAATCATATGATGTAGGAGCACCCAATGCAGCATATCTAGTTGTAACATATGCATTATATGCGCCATATCCACCTCCACCACCACCACCACCTCCACCACCCTGAGGCATCCGGCTAGCCGGTCGGAAATCATCCTCCTGAGAGCAATTATCACACGAAAATAATCAAACTAGAAATTACTACGTTAAACAAAAAAATAAAATGGTTGGTCAGAAACCTTGACTCTAAATCTAAGAAAGTTCATAAATTCAAAGAATATGAAGATTGAATTGGCAAAAGTAGTGAATGATGATAAGTTGAATACAACTAACGGTGTATATTACCTTAGGTGTTGCTCGGTCGACAACCACATTTGTACCTCCTAGTTCATGGGTCTCGGGCATGAGATCATCCACAGAATCTGTAAACGAAGAATACAGAAGTTGATTAATTTCTTGTTGTCTAAATCATCGAATTTTTAAAGTTTAATCAAGCATAAAAGAAAACTGTAAGCCAGTCAAAAAAAAAACAAAACGGGTTTCTTCATTGCACAAGGGAATTCAAATTGGTAAGTTCAATTTATTATCCCAACAAAAGATCGAGTCTTGAGGGGAATTACCAGCATTTGCGAAAGTAATAAAACCAATTCCACGATGCCCCTTGGTACTTGGATCCTGCATAAATTAGATATAAAGTTCATATAACATCAAAATGCTCACTAACAAATTAACCAAAATGTTTCATAAAATATCTGAGACATCAAATAAATGAAATGTAGCATCTGAATATATCTACCTTGGGCATATACAAATCCGTTATCTCACCAAACTTTTCAAAATGGCTGTAAGAAACAAAGCAAGTTGTACACCCGTTAGTCATTATGAACCACATATAAACTTTGAATTTATGATATCGATTACAGAAAGCTACCTCCTGAATGCAGCTTCTGTGACTGAAGGTGGAATTCTAGCAACAAATATCCTGGTGACTTTCTTCGAAGGTGCTCTCATCTCCTCCTGAGAAAGGAACAGCAACTTTTAGAGGATAATCACAAAATTTCAAAAGTATGCCTGTAAATATATGCTTGTTGGAAACAACCTTTGGTGTTGCTATCTTTACTTCCAGCACTCTGTTTCCAAGTAAGTGCTCGCTCGACAGTGCAGCCTGTGGCACAGTCGCATACAAAATAAGGAAATTACCATCACATGGGATAAGATGGATTAAAAAGACAAGTATAAAGATATATCGATATTGTGTATAAGAAACTTCAAAAGACAAGAATGATAAGTGCTAATTTTATATACATTTTATATCAAATTTACCCTAAAAATAATGTTAATTAGATGTTTAGAATACCCCTATTAATTTGAATTGATGTTTATTTGCAAAGAACCAATTAAGATCAGAAATAAATAAAAAGATGTAAACTAATGCAAAAAGCTGATTTTGAGACGTTCTGTATACGGCCACATTAGAAAATCAAGTGCCCACAGAGGGCACTCTTGAAACTTCCACCGCCCAAAAATCAGCAAGTGAATCATGTTGGTGTTGTGATGAGGATAAGATGGCACGCTTTTCGATGCTCATCTTCTCCATCTCAATTTCTATATATAGGAGACGAGGAGAGCAAACAACGACAACGAAAACGAAAATACAACGAAGAAGGAGGAGAGCGGCAGGAGAATTGAGGAATCTCTTCTCTTCTTTTATTAGGTAATTTAGATTAGGTTTAAAATTATTTTCCTTAGGTAATTTTTATTTTCAAGCAATGAGTGTAACATTTTGGCTCGGATTGTGTTGAGACTTGTTGCACTTTTTACTATCATTTGATTTCCATTTATGCAACTTTGAATTAATCGTTTATCACAGTTCAGTCGGTTAATTTGAGTAGGTACCCTCGAATTATTGAACCTAATTGTGAATTGCTAGATAGAGTTATGAATACGTAATTGTTCTAAATTCTATTGTAGTAGCAAATAATACTTCAATTAATTGGGCGTCTGATTAATTTTAGTGTTGTGAGTTTGCTTAATCTAGTCTAAATGGTCGGCGTCGATCATTGGCTAGGAATGGTGTTTGTGTAATCTTAAAGCAACCGGTAATTGAACTCTATGTTCGTAACTAGATTAGATTAACCGGTTAGAAATTAGTTACTAAGCTTCTCGTGCTAATTGATGTTTGACAAACGGTGTATCGTGTCATGCATCCATTTAGAGGCCCAGGCCCATTTCTAAGTAATATTCTAGAAGAGTTAAGAAGAGTTATTTTGGGTAGTTCTAAATAAATAAATAGTATAAATAGGAGTGTGGTGGGAGAGTAGAGGGATCCAGAATATTGTTCAGTGTTTGGTTTAGGAGAGACTAGCCTCTCGAATCGCTAGATGTTCCCTGTTTTTCTGGTTAATTGAAGCATTTGACAGCCTGTTTGTCATCTGGTTTCCATTTCATTTGTTCAATCATTTGGTTCATAACAAATTGGTATCAGAGCATCATCGACTCCTGATTAGCCATGGCTTCCCAATCTAAGACCCAGGGAATGGAGGCATGGCGTGAGAGCTTTTCCAATTTTCAGCAGTCTATGCAACAACTGCTCAGCAACCAGTTTGCTTTGTTAGACCAGAAATTGGAAGAGATGGTGGCAGAGCATCGTCGTTTAACTTTAACCGTACGACAAGAGGTTTCAGACTCCACCAGAGAAATTAACAACGCAAACGCATTCCATTTGTCCATGTTTGATTTCACGAGTGAGACGAAACAAAATCCAGATCTCAAGGTATTTACGATTGGAGGAGGAGAAGCAGAGGAGAAGAAAGGATCTATAGTGGTGGGAGGGTCATCTGATTACGTATCCAACTGTGGAGGCGATAGCTCGACTAAAAGTTTTCCAAGCGACAGTCCAGAATCGAAGGAACTAGATGCGTCTCCAAATCCAGATCCAGATCCGCCGGATGTGTATTGTACAGCGCCTAAGGTTAGTTTTCCGGTGGAATCGTCCACCATACCGAGTTCGACAAGGGGAGGGGAAGGGATTTGGACGGTGTCCTCGATTCATTTTTCTACGAACACCAAAGATGAAGCGGTAGATTATGATCAAGTTTGGCCCAATCCATGTATGGGCCATGAAACAGCCCAAGGCATTCTCAGTCCAATTAAGTCAGCATTTGGACTCTCTTTTGGGCCGATGTCTCACCTCGACAATCTAGAGGATGATGGTACAATTCTTGGCCTTCAAGTTAGCGCTCAAAATTCTATCGACTCGTTCAACGAATCAAAGGAAAGAGGGGAAGAAAAGGAGAATGACGAGAAGGAAGCATCGTTGAACGAGAAGATAGGACTGATAAATGGAGAAGGGTCCCCAGATTCCATGTTCATCGGCGGAGATTTCGATTCGATGAAGAAACAATTAGCCAACAATCCACAATCCGGGGAGTTAGGATTGCGTCCAGATCCAGAACCGCCAGATGTGGACGTTGATGTCCCACCGCCTCTGGTTGGTTTCGTGGGAAAATTGATTACAAGCCCACGTTCGACAGAGACTACAGAGCAAACATTTTGGGGCCTACTTCGGCCCAGCCCAAAAACGGTCCAGGAGACGGCACACGGCAAGCAAAGCCCGATTGCTGCAATTTATCGACTTCTCAGCAGACCATCGTGGACTCCTTTTTCATTGATCAGGGAAACGAATTGATGGAGGAGGATACGAATACAAGCTATGGACGATTAACAAATAGGCATGCCGAAGGTGAAGGGTCAGAGGTTGGGAAACCAAAGGCAGTGCAGGGGGAGTGGCTTCAATTGAGGCTGGGGCAATCATTTTCAGGAATGGTGCATATGATTCATCTATACCAGGAACTCTGTATCAGTGTCTTGAAATTTATACAATATCAATTGGTAAGCAGTTTTTAAGGAAGTGGCTATGTCATCCACTGAAGGACACCAAGGAAAACAACCATGGGCTTATTGTGGTTGAGGTGTTTGATGACTTGAATGTTGAATTACCATCAATTCTGAATGACTCACACATGGAGAACGCTACGGAATGGACATGTGGAGAGGAGTTTTTAGAATACATGCTCTACAGTGGAAGCTACGATTCGGCAAAGAAACAGGTTGTCGACAGTCTTGAATCGAAAGAACTTGGTAAGCTTCCAGTTCCAGAACAGCCAAATTGGTATTTTCTTAGGCCTCAAGGTTGTTCACCGGGTGAATGGTTCACAATACCGAGTTCGGCGAAAAGAAAAGAGGGAATTGTTCCAATTAAAGTCTTCAAATCACTGGCAGAAGAGTATGATCGGGAGCTTACATTTACGAAAAACTCACATGTATACGTTTCCCAGTACCTGGGAAAAACATATTTGAATGATCTCGTGAGGGGGTAGGGTGCTTTGGTGGATGGCAATCAATATCAGAATACTCTCTCACGAGCTGAACAGGAGGTATTGCACTCAACTCGAGCTTCATACAAATTTTTAGGTGATAATGTGGAGTTTGTAAAGTTACTGGTCCGAGCACATGTCGTTACTCGTATGAGGGTCCTCAAGATAATTGGCTCACCCATCGGTCTCGGTTCCTTAATTGGAACAAGGGAAGGCGATGTTAACACTAGTAAACCAGTTCCAAGGGAGATCGATATGGTATCTAGGGGGACCAAGGTTGTAAAGGGGAATGGCATTGGACGGGTAACAAAGTCAAGAAGAGTGCATTTCCAGGTCCAAGGGTCACCACAAAGTGAAGATAATGCATCATTGAAGGAATTGAACAAGGTTAGCAAAGTGGTGACTATGCTAATTGGTTTGATCCTTGTTTGGGGCTGCCACAAAGTCATTAAGTACCTTGTGTGGGAAGATATTAATGGGGGGTCAGGTCTGATGAAGTTCTTGAGAATGGTAGTTAAGTTGAAGCTGGCGGCCGAGTTGAATGGTGTTAAGACTGCTCAAGATGGGGATGATATCCTGATGTGGAGTTTAGCAGATTACTCGGAACATGAAACAAAATTGTTAGAATGGTTTCAAGTTGCGGGTTTGGGCATTAAGGTTGGGAACACTCATATCCAGGGGGAAGATGATGTAATTGGGCAGCGGCAACTTCTCTATTTTTTCTACCCACCTTGAGGACAAGATGGCTCTTTGGGGGCGCGGTAATGTCATGCATCCATTTAGAGGCCCAGACCCATTTCTAAGTAATATTCTAGAAGAGTTAAGAAGAGTTATTTTGGGTAGTTCTAAATAAATAAATAGTATAAATAGGAGTGTGGTGGGAGAGTAGAGGGATCCAGAATATTGTTCAGTGTTTGGTTTAGGAGAGACTAGCCTCTCGAATCGCTAGATGTTCCCTATTTTTCTGGTTAATTGAAGCATTTGACAGCCTGTTTGTCATCTGGTTTCCATTTCATTTGTTCAATCATTTGGTTCATAACATATCGATGCGTATCGATACTCGAGCCATTCTGGAAAATAAAATGAGAAAAATCTTTTTAAGAACAAGTCTATGATACTCGATCCGGTCAATGGTTTACACTCATTGCTTGATTATAATTATCGTTTCTCGCTTTAATTTTATATGCTTAGTTTAATTATTAACCACCCCCTTTTTTATATAAAGCGTAGACGTTTTACACTTTCACATCCAATCCCTGTGGAATCGACCCTACTTGCCACTATTGCAATCTTTGTTGTAATTTGGGGTAATAGGACTTTATTATTTGTCGGGCTCGGCACCCGTCAAAGAAGAAAGTTTCAAATAGAATGGCCTATAAAATATTAAAATTTTGGACTTACCTTAGCATCTTCAACTGTTGCAAAGGTTACATACCCAAAACCACGAGATCGGCCACTTGAACGCTCCTGGAATCATAAGCCAAATTGGTTTGGTCAATGCATACATAATTGTACAACTACTGCCTTCATATAAAATTTACAACCCATATTTTTACATTGAATTTTAATACAACTAATCTTTTGACCTCCAGTCTATTAAGTATCCTGCCATTAATGCCTGAAACTGCACATCATTTGTCTCCTATTATTTAATCAAGAATCAACAAGAATCCACCTTTTACCCATTTCGATTCATAGCTTTGTCCATTTGATCCATGCTTATCATTGTGTGATTTTATTAGATGACCCATTTGTACAATACTTAATGATTCTTCAACCCATTACAAACATAGAATAGTTTTCCATTGGGCATGTGTGTGACACCTCTACAAACAAATATGATATAATCCCCCAGAACCTGATAGAAACCTTCAGAATCCTATACTAATCTCTATGATATCAAGCATGTATAAATTATGCTAATCAAGTTCATCTTCATCCCTCTTTGTCTGAGGGCGTGTTCTAGAAATCCATTACTGTGCACATATATAGAAATCAAAACTGAGATAATTTGGCTAGTCATCATTGAAAGGAGAAGAATTGTGAATCTTTTTACCTGGGGATATAGTAGACACGCAGAAATATTAACATATCCTAATGAAATTATACACTCCAATTCTTTTTTGGTGCAAGTCAAATTTAATTAATTTCAAATTAACTTGTCTTAACATGTTTTCTCAGTAAAGAAGTCATAACACCCCTTATTCTTTGAGCGCCATCATCATACAAAAGGCCATGTCAAGATTCTAAAGAGAGACTAACCTTCATAACTATACAGTCCTCCAATTCCCCGAATTTGCTCATGTAATCCTTCAAACCATCGGTATCAACATCCCACGGGATGCCCAATACCTGTTATCATACAGACATACAGAAATCTTGATTCTTTAATGAAACAACAAAACAAAACAAAACAAATAAAGATGCCGGACCATAAAACTTACCACGAGCTTTTTCTCAGACATAATGGCAGACACCAGATATTAGGGTTTACAGTGGGAAAATCACACAAACAACACTCAAATCCTTCTTTAGCTCTCGCGATCTCACCAA